>VZTD01001218.1:547228-560731 GCA_013397725.1 Rhagologus leucostigma | reverse complement strand
CGGGAGGGCCGCGGGTCGGGCGGACCCGGAGCCGCTGCAGCCGCCGGGCTCGGGCTCCGTGGGGCTGCTCCGGCCGGGGAGCGCTCGGCTCTGCCACAGAGGGTCCCGGTGGTCCCGGAGGGGAATCCACCGAGGGTCCCTTCCCGGTCCCCCGCGACCCCTCCAGCTGCGGCTGCTGTGAAGTCACCGCACTCGAGGGTGGTAAAAGCGACTGAGGAACAACCTTTAAATATTGCAGGACCCAGCTGTACCTGGGCACTGCACAGGCAGGCACAAGGTTAAATATTTAATGCCTCACATTTCATCCTAATCTTTTATTCATTGTGTTATTTACGTGCTGCATTCTGGCAGCGGCCAGGGCAGGGTGCTGGGCACTGGAGGCTCTCCCTCCTCTTGCCCCCATGCCATCCACCCCCTGGTGTCCCTGCCTCTCCTCCCCAGCCAGGACTGGGGGCTGTCACCCGGCAGTGGCCAGGCTGGCCCCAGACCCTGTCAGTCCCAAGCAAGGAGCCAACCCAGCCCCAGCACTTGCCCCTTTACCTTTCCCTGGCTGCAGGTGTTCGCTGGGCAGATCCGCTGACACAGGTAGCGATGGACACCAACTTCAAACCCTCCAAAGCCCTCCTTTCTATGCAGGCACATAGACGTTCTGTGTGTGTATGTCATATATCTGCACATTTTAATCCAAATGTAAAGTTTTAAAGGGGTTTTTTTTTGTGTGTGTGTGTTGCCTTATTGGGAAGGTTGAGGGTTTTTTTAAGGAAAGTGTATATTCAAAGGCTGGAAACATTTCAGATCGTGTTTCAAGGGAAGGATAGACTGAGGAGATGTTTTGCAGCGTTTTTCAAAACTCCTTACCGAAAACTGCCGGTTATCCTTAGGCAGTCTCTCTGCTCCCGTGTCTCGGGAGAGTGACACAGGTAAACCTGGAACAGGCAGCTCCGGAGGGATGGGTGTCACACGTGTCTTGATCACCTTCCACTAGTGATTGGCATGAGCCCTGGAGCAGCACAGCCTGTAACCCAGAGATTAATTTGTGTTTGGATGGGAGAAAACAACGGCAGTTAACCCTTGGCACCCGCAGCGGCGAGAGGAGATGGTCCCTCTGCTGCCCCGGGCATGGGACAGCGCAGGGCAGTAGCCACGGCCCAGAGCTGGTTGTCACCACTGCAGGATGCTCAGCCACCCCCTGCAGCAGCCACACGCTCGTGCCTGGTAGTGGCAGGGCCTGGAAGAGGGGCAAAGGATGAGGGTGTTTTGAGGTCTTGATCCACGCCGGGATCAAGAGGCAAATGCTCTGAACAGCTCTTTGTTTATAAGCGGCAGAGAAATCAAACCAGCCCAGGCTTTGGGACACGCAGGAGCTCCATTTGAAGCTGGATCCGGGCAAAAGAGGTTGCTGCTGCTGGAATTACCCCGGTGATTTTACCTTTCAGCTCCCTCCCTGAATGCCAGCCTGGGACAGGGGAACGCTCAGGCTCCTCCAGCCCTGGAGAGGAAGGGCAGCCCCAGCTCTGTCCCGCTCCATGCCATGGGTCCGGTTGTTCCCACACACAGCTTCCTGTGTCCAGCACATCTCCAGAGTGGATGGTCAAGGGCAGAGCCCACCACGTTTTGCAGAGACACCGAGGGTGGCTGTGGCTCACCAAAGCACCCTATTTTCAGCTGCTCGCTTGCCTACTTGAATGAGGAGGCATGAACTCAGCAGAGAGGAGTTCCTGGCACCCTCAGACAAAGCGAATTTCCCAGGGCAGCTGGCACAATCAGAGACCTCATCCTGACTGGAGTCTGTCCTAGAATGAACATGAGATGGGAAGGGGAACTGAGGAAAGGACCTGGCAGCAAACCAGTGAGATCTAAGCCAGAGCTGTACTGGAAATCAAGGTTCCCCAGTGCCCTGAGCTACGCTTCTGGGACCAAACTGCAGGTCCCCATCCCCAAACCCCCGGTGCTGGTGTCCACTCTCCAAAGCCACATGTCCCCAAAGCCCTCGGGGACGGGCATCCCCTCCAGATGTCCCTGATGCCAGGGATACCTCGTCACTGTGGGACTGTAAAAGAGGAGTGGGAGCTCTCAGAGCAGCCCAGCAGCTGACAGACTCTGGTCTCTGGCGCTGCCTTCGATCCGTGTGTTGGCTCCTGTTTGCACTCACCAGCTCTGAGTGGTTTTTAATTATTGATGCCTCTTTTAGCTTTTATCTGGTGCTCGCTGCAGCCAGGAAGAGCTCAGCGTTCCTGCATTAGCAGCGGTGAACTGGGAAGGAAGCCCTGCTCCACCACCATTCCTGGCGTGCAGGCTGTGCCATTGTTTCAGGCAGAGCTGTGCTGTAAAATGAGGAGGGTGGGAGCCGGAGGGGGACGTGGCAGAGGCGACTCCGACTCCCACGGGCAATGAGAGCCTGGGGGTTCTGTCCTACAGGAAGGATCCGAAGGGGATGGACCCAAACAGGTGAAACCCAGTGAAAAACTGCCACCTGCTCACTGCGTGGAGGAGGAAGGAGGCTGGTTTATGACCCTCCAGTGACAGGCAGGTGGAAGGGAGGAGATGGGTGACAGCAGAGTTTTGTCAAACCCCTGGCAGCTGTGAGCAGGAATCCGTGTCAAGCCTGGGTTAATGCCGTGCTGCTTGGTGGTCAGGGCACGGGGCACTGCCACATGGGGTCCTGCCCCTGCCCCCTGCCCTCTGTGTCCACCACAGCCCCTGTGGGCAGCAGGACAGTGGCTGTCACTGGGTCACTCTCTACCCACCCTTTATGAGTCAGGGCTCTGCTGAGTTTTCCCAAGGATCCTGGTGCAGCAGAGCTGGTTCTCAGACCATCAGCCTGTATCCCTGTCCCAGTCCGGCACCATGACCTCTGGAACACAGGGAGAAAGGGTTTCTCTGCCAGGAGCCAGTCTCAAATCATCCCCGAGCAGCTTTGGGGGCCCCTTGTCAGCTGCGTCCCTGCAAGTGCTGAGCTGTTCTGCAGGGCAGGAGAAGGGCTCCTGGCTCCAGGGAGGTTACAAGGCCTGTTTGGAAGGAGAGAAGCTGTTTCCTCAAGTCTGCAGCTACTGGGAGAGTCACGAGGGAGGTACTTTTAACCCTTTTCTTTGCTGTTGGTATGGGTTAGATTTGCAGATCTTGTTATGCGGTTCAGATTTGAGCCCAAATCTGGGAAGGTGCCCTATGAAGTGACTCCCTTTGGAGAGTGGCAAACAGAGCCAGGCTGGAAGCATGGGGAGCAACAGCAACGCTGCTCCTCAGTAGGACGGGATATCAGGGTGCCCCCCCAGGCAGAGAAATGCTTTGGAAATGGAACATCATGGGAAGCAGGAGTGCAGCACAAGGTTCAGCTCAGCATCTGCTGGAAGGTGCAGGGGATTTGGAGAGCTCAGAAGTTCTCTCTTTATACTTTAACAGAGGGTTAGTGTCCCACAGGGAGCAAGGAGATACCCACAGCCCAGTGCAGAGCAGCTCCCCAGCCCCGTGGCCTCGTGCTCTGTCCAACCCCTTTGCCCACTGAACCGAGGCCGCTGATTAGCTCCAACAAGAGAGACCTCTGTTCCTGAAAGCAGCCCTGAACAGTTTCTCCTAAATCCTCCTCCCTTACGTATCCATCAGGAGTAACATCCCCTTACGGTGCTCCCTGCCCGCGGGCTGAATTTGAGCGCTGACCTGGAGGTGAAAGCACGGGGAATGCTCCCGCCGGCTCCCGCAGCTCCCCGCGGGTTCCGCGGCACTGACAGGGCACGGACGGCTTCAGCGACTGCCCCTTGCAGAGCCCCGGCCCGCAGCCGTGCTGGCCTTTCCCATCAGGGACCTGCTGGGTGTCAGCAGAGACCCCCGAGCAGCTGCGGGAGAGCGGGGGCGGATCGGCAGCGTTCCGGCAGCGTTCCGGCAGCGTTCCGGCAGCGTTCCGGCAGCTCCGGGCCCGGAGCCCCCGCGCGGTGCCAGGCGCTGGATGGGTCTGCCCGGTGCCGCAGCCCCCCGAGGGCACTGGGGTCGGGCCAGCTCCTGCCACAGGGCAGCAGCGCTGCTCTCCCCACGGGCTCTGCACTCCGGATCTGCCTCTGTCCCTTGCAAGCCTGCACTGGGCACCCTGCCCCAGCCCTGCCCAGCCCGGATTAGGCTGACCGGGCACATAACGGGAGCATTGTCGAGCCCTGGTGCTGCCCACAGGCTCTGTAACCCACCAGCCCCTCCATACCTCAGTGCTGGGTGCACCAGGACCCCCCCAGCACGGCTTCCTTCCCAGAGGAAGGAAATTTTCCCCCTCCAACTGGCCTAAGAGATACCGAGGGGAAGATGTTATCAGGGTGGAGCAGGCTCTGAAGCCAGAGGACAGCTCTAATTATCGAGAGCCAATTCCATTACAGCAATCTCAGCCCCAGGGCAACGCAGGCCGGATTTTCCAGAGGGGCCTGAGAGCCACAGAAGCAGCTTATCCTCTGTGCCCACAGGAAAAATGAATTATGCACACACAGAGCAGACCTGTGGCAGCCCACAGGGAGCTCCACATGTGTTACCAAACCGCGCTGCTCCGGCACGGAGCTGATAGACCTCGGGGGCACTTGGCTCCTTGCTTTTCTTCTTCTTTCTTCCCCCGCTCCCTTTTCACCACCCACCACTTTCACCTCGAGCTCCAGTTTGTTCTGGCTTTGCCCAGGCATCCTCTTAGCCCTGGCTCCGGCAGATTTCAGCTGTGGCACAGCCCCCACCTCTCCAGGGCTGTCCCAGAGCCACAAAGGCCACAGAGATGGCCCGTTCCTCCAGCCCCTGCAAGTGTGGGAGAGAAGCCAGAGCCAGAGGTGTCAGTGTTAACCCTGCTCATCCTGGCTCCCAGAGAAACCTCCAGAGAGGGAGAGCAGCGCATCCAACAAGAAGGGAATAGTCTGGGATATGCTACCACCCGAAGGAAGGAGGGCTGCTCCTCCACACACCTCCCACAGCACAGGTGAACCAGGAACCCTCCCTGTTCTCCCCAACTGATTCCCTCATCTGAAAGCACGGGAGACAAAGGGAAGTACTTTAGAGGCATCCCAAAGGCAGCAAGAAAGCGGCAGCAAGTCACGGTTTTAACCAACCTTCTTATTTCTTTATTTGAAAGGCACAGCTTGTACGTCCTTGATACAGCATTTTCAGTTCCTCTTATTATAGGTCAAGTGATTAAACACAAAAAGCAAAACAAGATCTTTCTAAAGAACTATATACAAACACCAGATTATTATTTATTATTTTTTTTTTCCCTTTTTGTTTTTTAAGAAGACACGCTAGCGCACGGAGATAAGAACAGAGAAAGCTGCTGTATCCTCTACACAGGGCAGGGGCACAGGGAGGGGGGGGAGGCCGGGGAAGGCTCTCAGTTTGCCTGCCCCCTCTGCCCAGCCACCTGGGCCCCCGGAGCCGGGTGCTGTGCTGAGGGGGAGCAGGTGGCACGGGCTCCCCCTCCAGCCCAGGGTGAACCCCCTGGCAGCCAGAGCTGGTTGAGAACAGGAACATGCAGAACAGCAAGGCGCCGGCCTGGTATTAGTGCAGGAGAGGGGACACGGGGCCAGGGCGATGCGACGAGACCAAGAGCGCCTGGGGAAGGGAGGAGATTGTTCTGGGCCAGGGATCCCAGCAGGGAGTTGTGCAGAACCGTTAGGATCAAGGGGCAATCTTTAAATACCGAGGGGGGAGCAGCAGGTGGAGGGAGGGGCCACATGGCACCGAGGAGCTGGGACAACCAGGGGGCAAAGTGGCCCCAGAGCGGCCCAAGCCAGGCTCTGGCTCGGCTCTGTGACGGAGTGGGAGGAGGGACAGGGAAGGCAGGCTGGGCACAGGGAGAGCACGATTGGCCACACGGGTAATGCTATGGCGCTTGCATTGCTGTGCAGCAGCCGGGGACGGCGCTGGGGACACCCCCCAGGCCCTGCCACCCGCCCGTGGGGACAGGGCTGGCAAGCTGCCACCGAGCACAGGTCTCCGCGGCCCTGCTGCACAGCAACTAGAGAGAGATACTGCATTTTGCACTAACCCGCCCCCTCCCTCCCCCAGACAGCCCCCTTCCCCCGGCCCCCCGGTCGCTCTAATCCGATTTCTCCCCATCATCATCTTGGTGGGCATCCCCGTCATGGCCGTTCTTGTCCTCCTTGGAGAGGTGAGCCTGCGAGCCCAGGGCTGAGAGCGACAGGAGCCCGGTGCCGGCGCTGACGGCGGGGAGCGACGGGGGCTGGAGCCCCACGGGGAGCGGAGTCAGAGGCAGAGCGAGGGCTTGGAGCTGCGACAGCTGGTGAGCTTGAAGCTGCTGCTGTAGGGAACGATGGACGGACACACAGACACAACGGGGGTATTGTCATTTTGAGTGCACTTGGACCCCAAACCGAGGGCCCGGACTGGCCGGACTGTGCCAGCAATCAACCTTAAACCAGGGAGCTCAGGGTGCTGGAGAGCACTGCAGCCTCAAGGTGGGTGGGAAAAGAGGTTCTCGAGTCCTTGCTGCTGTGACAGCCCCAAGAGAAGCCTCAACAGTGTGTCCCCAGCAGGACACACAGCCGCTGCCCCACAGGACACCCGGCCTCAGGCTCTGGCATGTCCTAAGGCTGCAGTAAAAGCCCTCACTCACAACCTTGACCAAGAGCAGATGGTGTTTTCATGGCCAGGACCTACTGTGGTTCCTGCTCAAAACCAAAGCTCCTCTCCTCGCACCCTGCTGAGACAGAGCAGGGAGCCCTGCTCCACTGCAAGCATCACAGCAAGCCTGGGTGGAACCAGCCCTGTGCCAGCACAGCCAGCCCAGCCTTGCAGCCTCGTCTCTGCAGCTGCAGCACCATAGCAGGGGTCCCCTGATGTCCCCAGGTCAAGAATCCACGGCCCAGCTCTGTGTCCAGGCCAAAGGCCTGGATTCCCACCCTCCCGACCCAAACTAAACATGCATCACGTACACGGATGATGGAGTTCAGTTCTGGCGCCGTGACCTGCTTAGCTCGTTCAATGGCTCCCAAGACTTGCTGCTGATGCTGGCGTGGAGAAAACAGAGGAATTTGGGGTCACTGCTAGTGCCACAGGGAAGCAGAACAGGGACCCAGCCCACACCATCAGGCTGGTTACCCCACAGCTGGAGACACACACCTCACCCGTGACAAGGCCTCACACGCAGCAAGGAGCAGGGAAGGAAACACATTTGTCTCATCCACTTCCTCACCACAGCATTAAGCAGGTCCCCTCTTGCTCCCACCCTCGTCCTGCTCTGCACACACCCAGAGATCCTTGGCCAGAAGGCTCCAAGGTGGGCAATGTCTCTCGTCCTGCCACCCTTCAACTACAAAGATCCTCTAACAAACAAAACAAGTCCTGAAATCAGAAGCTTTTGGGAAGTCCTTGAGACACATCCTGAACGCCAACTGCAGGAGCAGCTGGGTGTTCCAAACAGGCAGAAAAAATGGCTGTATCATATACTTAAAAAAAAAAATAAAGGACAACTGTACTTGCTCCTTGCAGAGCACGAGGTCTCTGAACACCAGGCCTGTCCACTGCACTCCAGCAAAGGGATTTTTCTTTTCATTTTGGCAGCAGGACAGGGTAAGGATTGCATTAAGATGCAAAAGATTTAGCTGGGGCTTAGTTAATAGGCAGCTCTGATCTGATCAGCAAGCGACTTTGTCCGTCCTAAGAACAGGTGGGTGGGAAAAACAGAACCTGTGCCCTAAGCCCAGTGCTGACCCCAAGCAAGAAGCCTCCAACCCCCAAAGAGCCAGGAGAACCGCTCAGAGCTCAGCCTCCATGGGGAGACAGAAGATACGGCACTAGAGGTACTTAATCTTCCCCTAGCCTCAGACTCCCAAGCACCCCCTCCCCCAATTAATTTCTCAGGGGAGTGGGAGGAGCCCATCGGCTGTATTAGTTAATGAGGCAGAGGAACCAGATCTCAAAGAGGAGCCATATGGAGGTATTTTTTTAAGTGTCCTTCTCCCCTGATTAGCACCCAAAGCTCCCCCTGCCCCTGATGGCTCAGGAACCACGGGCAGGAGAGAGCAGGACCAGCTTTGTCCCCAGCTGCCACAAAAGGGATGGAGGGCACATTACCCACCCCACAGTGCTCGGGGAGCCAGCACTGCCTCGAAGGGCTGGTCCCCGTGCAGGGGCTGAGAGCAAGCAAGGAGGTTTCCCAGCCCAGGGTGGGGAGCTGCCTGTGCTGGAGGGCTGTGACACCTCGCTGGCTGCAGAGGGACAGCGGCCTCCACGCCAACAGACCCCCGAGCTGGGGGACTCACCTCTTGTGAAAGGTAGGGCAGAACCTGTGCACAAATCCCATTTAGCCTCTTGACGATTTCAGCCTAAAAGGTGGGAGGAACAGAGAGGAAGGGTCAGGCAGCTCGGGACTGAGCACCCACAGCACCAGCTGCCCCACATTCCCCCTCCCTTGGGAATAGCCCTAGAAAACCCACTCTGCTTGGAAAGATGCTGGCAGCATGCTGGAGCCATGGGGATCACCTCGCCCCTCGAGGCTCCTCCCTGCACAGTTAAATGGAAGGATGCTGCTGACTGCAAAGAGCAAGTTTTCAATATTCCCTTTCCTCTCCTCTGACATTCATTTCACAAATTGGGAGCAACGAGAGAGGAAAGTTACTGCAGACCCAGGTGGGGATGTGCTGAATTACATTTGCCATGTGGACACGGACACACACACAGACACAGCTGCTTGGCCCTCTCAGGCTCCCCCTCCCCAGCTGAGCTGCTGGACTGGGGCTACTGGGGGAGACCAGAGGGGTTGGGCGGCTTCCTCACTACCCTCACACCAGCAGTGGCAAATTCTGGGGTGTTAAATGCTTTTCTCCTGGCAAATAGTGAAGCTACCAGTCCTTTGCAAGTCACTTTCCAAAGGAGTCAAAAGAAATACAGAGCCAAAGGGTACAGGCACACACCAAAACCAGCTGAGGGGACCCCGCCAGCACCACAGGGAAGCAGATGAGGCTGGGAGACATTCGTGGGACAGCAGTGAGGATTCGTGGCTCAGATTCTTCGACAAGATCCAGGTTTTCCCAGGGAAGCCAGTCTCATGGGCTTAGCAACAAGGGCAATGGGATCAGAAGCACCAAGTGCCTTTGTGGGGAACAGAACTGTGCTAAGAGGCTTAAAACTGAGCCACGACATGCAGCCGACTTTGTGACTGGAGCTGGAGCCAGATAGAGACAGGCTCAGAGGAGGCTCATGTTGTTAACACCACAGGTAATTAGTCACTGGGGATAATTAACGACTTAACCACCAGTGAGGGTAATGAGCAAACTTACCCAGGCTGCCACAGAGTCTCCAAGCCGCAGCTCCAGACCCTGCCTGCACTGCCCTGTCTGGTGCTCAAATACCTGTTCAGGCCCTGGGGAGAACCACAGCGTGCCCAGAGCCCAGGATGGGAGCCCACAGGCCAGCACTGTGATCCTGAGAAGCGGAGGGGCCCTGCATTTCAAAGGCAGCTCTGACATTTTACAGGCTGATGGCATTTCTAGTTCCTGAAACGCAACTGAAGTGACAGAGGGCAGCGCAGAGCAGACAACGCGCCTTCCCCAGGAATTACAGCACTTGGAGATGCTTTCCCCCCTACCTGTTTGTGCATTTCAATATTCAGCCCGTAGGACATCTCATAGTACTGCAGAGCAGGAGAGAAGAGAACAAAACAAATTGTAAGTCAAGTCTCTGCCAGGTAAGTGCTGGGAACCACCACTGCATTCCTGCCAGGGTTTTCCACAAAGGCTGGGCAAGGAAGGAGAGCAGAGGCCGGCCCCAGGAAACAAAGACGGCAGGAGGCAAGCACAGAGACCCCCTCCAGGTGCTCCCTGCCCACCCTGCTCCAGACCCAGAGATCTGCCCCACAGCACTCCCCTCACAGACACCTTTCCACAGTCTGCAACAAGGCGAGAGTGAGTCAAACCTGTGTCAAACCTGGAAAAAGGCTCGGGGCTCCAGACTTCCCCAAGCACGGCCAGGAGAGAGGCAGCCTGGCTCTGTGAGCTTTGCCTGGCCAGTACCCTAAAGCCCACACGACTGCTTCAGCAGCAAATGGGAGAGATCACAACTGGACTTCATCTAGCAAGTAACACATCCAGCTGCACACAGCTCCAGCTGCTTAGGAAGGAGTTATGCGGAAACCTCCCCCCTCCACACACAAAAACAATCCACCCAGAAAACCCCTGCACAGCAGCAACAGGCAGCTACAGACAATCTATTGGCAGAAGCAGCTAATTCCTGACCCCTGGAAGAAGCTGTTACAAGGCTGATGTTTAGAGAGTTTAGAAACCTCCCCCTGCAGCCTGCAATCCTGATTCTTCCAAAGGGAAAAGAACAATCCACATCTGTGCTCATTTAATTGAAGATCACTGGCATCCTGGTACCGACGCCACAAGGCTACGAAGAGCCCGGCTTGGTATCGAAATGATCTCAGCCTGCTGCGGGCTCTCGAGGCTTCTTTGCATTCTGAAGACTGAGCAGGAAGCAGGAGCCCGTCCCCCAAGCTGCCAATTGTGACTTATTCAAAAATCAGAGCAGCTGTAGCAGCTTTGCACATTCAGGAACCCTCCTCTTGGCTCCCCGTGACGGGGAGCGGCAGCAGCTCCGGCTCAGCCACGCAGAGAAGGCAGGAGCTGCTGCGCCTGCAGAGCCTCCAGCGCTGCGCCACGAGTAACAGCCCTTCCCCTCTGCTGCTGACAGCAACCTGAATCAATTCTGGTGACTGCCAGCATTAAGGGGGGAGAAAAAAAAAAAAATTGTATCTTGGCCATTGCTGGAGATGAGGGTTTCTGTGCAGACTGCGAGGCACAGGAAGGAATTGTTTACCAGTAAGAACGTGGCAGGCTTCCCCATTAATACACCAGAAAAGCTGTGACCTCTTCTCCTTGTCCCCAGCCCCAAGCACACCTTGCTCCCCACAGCCTCAGAGTCTGGGCACAACAGCAGTAGAGAAAGATGGAGGGGCCAGCTCCCTTATTTTTAGTTTTAAAGTCTTAACCCTGCTCTGAAGAGCTGCTCTATTAATTTCTGCATCTTATCTCTTCCTTCCAGGGCAGGTGCAGCAGCTGGCAAGAAGGAACCAGCTCATCTTCATGGACAGTATTGCAGCCTCCTGTTAACTCCGTGATAGGAAAGGAAGAGACCACGGCCCTGCCTGGCATCCCTCCCCTCTGCTATAAGGGCTCTCCCAGAGGCATTACCTGGCAGGCAAACCCTCACCCTGCTCACCAGAACATGGCTGTTTCCTGGCAGACTTCTCCTCGGAAAGCCACAGCTAAGCCTGCTGCCCACACGTGGCACCATTTCTCATGCCTTTACCAGGCACTGCCCTGGGGCTTGCACACCCTGTGCTGGGACACACGTGCCAGCACTCAGCACCACGGCTCAGCAAGGCTGCGGGGTCACCAGAAGGTGCACAGGGTTTAGCCCTTGCACAGAAAGTGGTTTCTGCTTCTAACTCGCGCTTGAGCTTGTGGGGTTTCCCAGTTTCATGACTTCTCAGAGCACTGCTTTGTGACCCTTCCAGAGTCCCCAAACACCTGCACACCAGCACCTTGGGGCACCTTCTCAGGTATGTAAGAGCTGTCACTTCCCCTGGGCACGGGCAGCCAGGCCAAGGACCCATCAAGCAATCACCCACGGGGCCCCATTTTCTACAGCAAAAAACTCCCCGCCACCCTGCATTTCAACAACCCACTGCACGCAGACAACACAAACCAGCCCCATTTTCAGAAAAAGCCAATTCCAGCCGTGCTGAGAGCCCTGGAGCTCTGCGGGGCATGGGCTCCCTGCCAGGCTGAGCCCAGGCACCGGCACCTGCTGGTGTTGCCACCCACACACTCTGCTCTCAGGCTGGTCCTTACCATGACGTAGTGACGCTGCATCTCCGATTTCTCGCTGGCTAGTTTGTCACATTCCAACTTCAAGCTGAAAAGCCAGAAAACAGTAAGAAAACCACAAACAGGAGGTGAGAGAGTTGATCGCCACAGAGCAGCTGCTTCCTGCACGGCCTCGTCCTGGCCAGGCTGGGTTCTTGGACATCACTATCAGGACTTCAAGGGGCGGCCAGAGCCCGGCCAGGCTCTGCTGGCACTGTAGTGATCACACAGAGTCTGCTCCCACTTTTCCCACCAACACACATTCAGGAGAAGGACACGAGGCTATCCACCAGCTGAACACTGACCTCCCTCAGGCAAATCCATTCCACAGGAAGCAGAATGCTGGGTAGAAGCAGAGTTGGCTCCCCAGGGAGGGGTTTGCCTTTCCTCAACAGATCGCTGGCAGCTGGGGACAGATTCTGGCACAAAACCTGTCTGCAGCGCTCAAGAGATGTTCCAATACAACATCAAAACCAAAGCCAGGCCCATTTCTGAATGGGGGCAGGGGGGAGGCCCAAGTGCAGCACATCCCTCCAGAAGCAAGGATTTTTCCTCTCTCCTAGATTCTTCACACCCGTCAGAGAAAGTGCCGCTGCTCCCAGTGTTTTATGAGACTCCAACTCACCAGCCGAGCAACTGCAGCCAGCATGTGCTGTGGTTTTATGTTTCAAACAAGAAACAGCTTCACCTACACAAAACCTGCTCCTTCTTGAGCAGATTAAGTCCAAGGGGGTGGAGCGGCGTGGGGGGAAAGCTTCCCTTTCAGCAAGAACGTTCCTTGGGCTGCCCTACTCCCCCGATGGCACTGCCAAGGCACGGAGACACCAGGAAAGGCCACTTCCCAGCAGTTTTTTTCTGCCTGCTCCTGCCAGAATGACACCACCACAAACTTGCGACCTGCCCGCAGGCAGAGCCCAGGCTGGGGGACATTGCAGCCACATGGCACCAATGCACACACCACAATCAGCGCCAGGCCGTGGCAGAGGGCATCACCCAGTCAATTTAACCCAAAGGACTTCATGTTTATGTTAAATACACACACGTGCAAAGCAACAGATTGTCGCAAGCCAGCTTTTGGGTCAGCAGCACATTTACACACACACACACACACACACACACAGAGAAAAGTAGAAGCTTTTGGATTTAAGTGCTCCCTGCAGCATTTGCAGTCCAGGAATGGCAGCCAGCGAGAAGAACTGAGGAAAACTCCCAGCAAGAGGCAGGAGGCCTGGCAACTATCCGTGCAGTCCTGGCGGAGCAGCACTTGGAGGAAAGACCTTGGCTGGAGAAGGGAATGGGCGTTCTCCTCGCTGGGCTCCCATGTGGACACGACCGACGCCGTGCCCGAGGTCCTCCTCCAGCCAAAGGTGTCCCAAGCTACGCGACCAGGTCCCCTTCCCCATGTTCTCATCCGGTCCCCGGAGCGAAGCAACGAGCAGCAGAATCGGAGCGATTCCCGTGCATCGGCCGGCCCAGCGGGGCTGCGGGACAGCCCCGGGCCCGGGGGGAGCACGTACCTGTGGTACTGGGCCTGCAGCAGCTGGAACTCGTCCTTGATGCGGTCGCAGGAGTCGGAGGTCGTGAACTTCAGCTGCTGAGGCAGGTGAGAGGAGCCCTTGAACAACAGGAGACAGCGCTGGGGCCGGAGCCGGCGGCCGCCGGGCCC
>VZTD01001218.1:506694-538814 GCA_013397725.1 Rhagologus leucostigma | reverse complement strand
GGGAGCCATCCCCGCCTCAGCCCGGCGCTCGGGGCCGCTCCCGAGCCGTGCGGGGCGGCCGCCTCATTGGCTGCCCTTTGTTTGATTTTGTGATGCGTTCGCTGTCAAAATGGGTTTTGACACAACCAGGAACTAAGTAGCTGAAATTCCTGGTTGTGAAGGCGGGCACGCACACAGGCGCGTGAAATTTGTCTCGAGGAAACGATTCTCAGGAGTGTGCTGGCCTTCGTTAGCGTGTGGAAATCCGCTGATGGAGTCGGTGCTTTTCAGGATTGTCGGTGAACTCCTGGGCCTTGGGTGAACGTCTGTGGAAAAACTGGCCTCCAGCTCCTAAACCACAGAGTTTCCCCTGGGGCAAGACCTGGGAGAGGCAGCAGGGCTGGGAGCACGGTGTGGTGGTTCTGGAGGGGGACGAGGCAGTAGGAATGCACGAGTTGTGTGTTGGATGAGGAGATGCCTGTGGTGTTCAGCGTTGCCTTCAGAGGTGGAGATCACCTGTGCAGCCATAAGAATCTAGGTCTTCGGATGGAAACGCAGTGGTGTTCTCTGTGCAGATGGATAACTGTGCCGTGTTTAGATGAGTTTAGAGGGATGGGTAATCGGTTGCAAACTAAGACCTGCAGGCGTGTACATCCTTCTTCAGCAGTGAGTTTGATGTTCATGCCTAGGTGGCCCCAAAATTTAAACTTAAGTTACGGTTTTGGTGCGTACTGTGATTTAGCATTGTTTGTGTCTCACATATATCCTGCTTTGTGTCTTGAATACTGTATCATCTCGAGATGAAATCTGAAGCAGATCTGATGGATCTGTTGGCAAGCCATTAAGGTCCAGCTGAAGAAGGATGCTGGCCCTTGTGAAAACAAACACTTTGCAGAAGTGAGGGGAGGCTGTGTGCGCCCAGCCCCTTGGAGGGCTCCAGTACCAACACTGGTGCCTGGTGATAACTGCTAAGCAAAGGCCAGGGCTTTCCTTCTCACCCTGGATCCTTCACAATTAATGTATTGCTGTTCTTTGTGTGAAAGGTAAAATCGAGGGCTCCACATTTCTGCTCTTTGGAGATGCTGTGGCAGTTTCTGTAAGGCTTCTTGGAGAGGAGGGAAGGTGTCCCTCACTCTCATGCTTCCCTAAAAGCAGTCCCACGGAAGCAGCTGTGTCAAAATAGGTTGTCGCTATAGGATGGATCTGGGTTAAGAAGATCCCACTGGATCTAAAGATTTCACTTCAGAAATAATTCAAATTGCTCGAGAATCCTTTCTGCTTTTCTAAAAGATACGGATTCAGCATCAGATTAAAAAAACATATCGAGCGTGGTTATTATTGGGTAAGCAACAGTCCTGGTTGTAGACAGTGTTTGCAGGATGCTTTTCACTGGACACAGCACATTGCCCACCTTCAGCTGGGACAGGTAACCTGTGTTCTCTCTCCTTGGCATAACTGCTGCTAGCAGGGATTTCTTCTGTGTTGCTCCTGTTCTATGGAGTTCTTAAATTCACAAGTATAAATGATTGACTTAGTGGGAGGGCTTTCCCAAAATCTCCAAAATTTTGAGTGTGTGGAGGGAGTTTCCACCTTGTAGAAACTGTTAAATGTTTCTTGTCACTACATCTGGTGACAGTTACTTTGTTGAGGCCTCAAACAGAAAAATGAGGTGGAGAATAACAGTGCTAATCAATGATGAACCTGTTAATAAGAAATTCAAGGTGTTGGACATTGCCATCTGGTACAAGGTAGTAATTTGTCTTTTTTCTGGGTGGGGAGGATATTTTGTACAAAAATTACTTGTGATTAAGCATAGAATACCGTTGACTGAGCAATGTACTTACAAGAGCGTGTGAGGTACTGGGGGGTCATTAGGAAGTTACTGTAAACTCTGCTGCTTTCACGTGTTGGCAGAAGAAATGGTGAATTCAGATTATCTCCTGTCATATTAAAAAATGGTTTTGTGCCCTTAGAGTTGTAGGAGACTTTGCCCACCAGGGCTTGTAAGCTGCTGGTGTAGTGCTGTGCTGTGTTGTCAGTGCCTCAGAGAAGGCAAAAGGCACCTTTTAAAAAAACACAAACCAAAAACCCACCACCAATGACCAAAACCAACCCCCAAACCAAAAAGAGCTGATGGTGGAGTGACAGGAAGAATCCGTGTTTGAACTCTTAAGTTCTGAAGCAAACAAAGGTCTGGTGTTGAGGTTTCTCTTATATTTTCATTGTCGAAATGCTTTGAAGCACTACCTTTTTTTTTTTTTACCTCAGTTTTGGTCGCTGTGGTAAAAGACAAGGAAGTATTTCTCACCACACTGACAGAAACCACAAAAGATTTCAGTTTCCAGTTTTTCCCCCACTTAGGGTGCACCTTTGTGTTTGAGATGGAGATAGTTTGCTGCAAATTGATAGTGTCTACAGTGTTAATTTCTGGCTGTGCTGATGTGATTTCTGTCAGTTCTTGCTGTTCATTTCAAACGTTCTGCTTCTAGTTAGGTGCTTGTTGCTTTTATCTGAGCATTTTCATTTGTTTGCCTTTTAGCCTACCAAGGTAAAATGAGTAACCGAGTATCTACATGCGAGTAGTAATTGTCTATGAGGATGAATGAGATCCTGTCTGAATCCATCTCTCTCCTGGTGTGAGGAGGGTCTGGTGCCAGTATTTTAACTGCAGGTCAAAAGGATTTGTATCACTGATGTGATACATTTTGAGCTTTTGGTCTCAGCAGCCACCTGAGCTGGGCCCCTGTGTTAGAGAGGTGTGGGGTTTTTATCAATATCCTGCAGAATGACCCCAAATTTTAGAAGATTGAACAAAAGCACTCCGCAGAAATGCCAGTGATGTCCATTTAGGCTGATGAAGTGTGGAGGTAAGCTCATCCCAAGCGAGACCTGGCCTGTGTGTCCCCTCCACAAAGGACTGTGTGGACGGGGCGGGTGTCACTGGGGACGTCCCAGTTGAATTGTGAATTTAGCAAGGCTCTGTAACTGCGTGGATGCCGTCTGATGGCGTTTTTCTCTCCTACTCACTCTGTTAGAAAGTTCCCAATGTCCTTTCGTATCATCTGGTGGCCTTCACATGCTAAATGACACTCCTGTGGGGCCATAAATGTAGGAGTGGAAGGACCTGCCCAAGTGACGGTGCAGGAAGCCGGCGCTGAAAGGGCTGCCCTGTGTCGTGCACGCGCCGTGTCCTGCCCTCCCATCTGCTCCCGGGCCCGGCAGTAAAACCTGGGAGAGAAGGAAGAGAAGGAAGCAGTGGCCTTGCTGAGCAGGCTGCAGCCCGTGGGGACCCAGGCACGGCACCGACAGCTGGGAGCAGTGGCCTACTCTGCTCTCCCTGCCAGACGCCATTTTTAACTCCCTCGTATCCAGAGCAGGATTTGAGGAATCCTGCCACAATCAGGGTTGTGGGTTCAGCCCTGAGGAGCAAACCTTTGCACGGTAGTTTGGGATGCAAGGCAGATGTGCTGCCTGGGTTGTTCTTGTCAGATGAATAAGCAAGGAGTTTCTTGAGCTCCGTTCTCCTTTAGGGTTGATTTTTTTTTCTCCTGTTGTGTTTGCTTCTTTTCTATGAAAAGACACGTCGTCTGTAAGGCAAAGAACATTTTGTGCCAAATTAGAGCAAAAGAAAATTCACTGTTTACTGGTCTTCTCCTGGCCACTCACTGTTGTCTGGGTCTGTCGAATTTTACTGGCTTGAGAGCGTGTCCAGGCCCTTTGTGGCTGGTTGTAGCATCTTGCTGGAGTATCTGGGAATAGGTCAGGTGTGACGGGCAAGGGCCTCTTGACGCAGGACGTGTAGGAGTGGCTGTAACGTGAGATTTGGAATAAGTACCAGAGCTACTTTTGAAGGCTGCTGTAAAGGACAAGGTGTCTTCCTTCCACGCCGCTGGGTTCGTAGTGGGGATGAACGATCCAGGCTGTCTTTTACCAGCCTGGGAAGTGACAAAAAGGGGGTTGGGAGTAGTGCGTGCTTGTGTGTAGTGATAGGAACTTTCATCTGTCCTGGGCTTTGCTCCTGGTGGCTTCTAACTCACTCTCTTGCGTCCTGTAGGCACTGGGGAGAGTGGGAAAAGCACGTTCATTAAGCAAATGCGTATAATTCATGGCTCAGGCTACTCTGAAGAGGACAAAAAAGGCTTCACCAAGCTGGTGTACCAAAACATCTTCACTGCCATGCAGTCTATGATAAGAGCCATGGAAACCCTGAAGATTCTGTACAAATACGAACAGAACAAGGTAAGTGTCTCAGTTTTTGCATGTCTTTAGGCAGTGAGGGTTTTGAGTTCCTGTTTGTTTATGTCTTTCTGCGCTGCAGCCTCAACCTCCCTGAACTCTTTTCCATAAAGTTTTTATGACATTTTCTTGATACCCAACTCCTTTTACTTGGTTGTGTGAAGGGATAGAGCAAGTTTGTATGGTTGGTGCACTGGTCTGCCTAGTGAGTGGTGAGAGCAAGGGATTGGGATATGATGGAAGGGATAGGAGGGGTGTTATTTTTACTAATGTCAAGGATTCAGGGTTGTTAAATGTGTTGGCATTTTCTTTGCATGCGTTGCTGTTCTTATTGGAACTTGAAGCTGGCAAAATACATGCTGGACCCAAAAGACACAGATCTGTGCTGGTGGTTATCCCTCTTTCTGCAATCCATCTGTTTTTCTGATAGCTACTGACCAAGGGTACAAACCTTTCTTGAAGAATTTTGGTCTCAACCACAGAAACATACTGCTTTTTGCGACCAAGAATTAATTTTAGACAGATCTGATCTAAATTATTTTATCTTTTTGAGGGGGAGGACAGTGAGAGTGAGGGCATGCCAGGAAAATAGATTTTTTTTTTAGCATATTTTGCTTTTTTTAATGCTTAGTATCCTTAATATTTTGAAGTTGTATTTTATCTGTCCTGTCACACAGTATCTTGGAGCTGATTTTGAATAACTGTAGGGACTGGATGATGCCCCTTTCCTGTCTGTGATGAGAATAGGCAGGGTGTGAGAAAGCTTTGCCTGTGCTTTATGTGGGGCATGGTGGAGGGGTTCTGATGAATAAAATCTGCCAGCTTTACTTACTATGACCTGTGCAGACCTTCACTTTGGTTTTTATTTATTGATGTGAATAATCACCTCACAGACACCACGGGCTGTGGTAGTTACTGTAGTCCTTCCTTTGCTTAGCCACTGGAGGGTGGGTGTTTTTATGCCTCCCAGTTCTGTGGTTTTTTTTTACTTTTCCTCTCTTCTCTTCTTCTTTTCAATCTCCAGGCCAATGCAGTGCTGATCCGAGAAGTGGATGTAGAAAAGGTCATGACATTTGAGCAGCCATATGTAAGTGCAATTAAAACATTGTGGAACGACCCTGGAATACAAGAGTGTTATGACAGGAGAAGAGAATATCAGCTTTCTGACTCAGCTAAATAGTAAGTGTACAATCACTGGCATGCTTGTGGTGGGAGTGATGGTCTAACAAATTGTACCTGTCCAAATTTTTTTATTCGAGTCTAGCGTTTGCTTCCTTACCGTTTGCTGCTTTTCCTGAGAGTATGAGGTGTTCTGGTGGGTGTTAAAGGGTATTCACACATCTGCTTCAGGATATACCTGAGGCCAGAATCTCCACATTATCCTGTCTATATTGATCCTGGTTCTTGGGCAGCAGGAGCGCTGCTCTTTCTCTTCAGTTTTGTCTTTGGCCTACAGGTGTACATGGATGTGTAACTCAGATTTTATTAATCATAAATCCATTAAGTTTGGCAACGTACAGAGGATGTTTTACATTTATTAAGTAAATAAGTGTATGTTTCTACATTTATAAGTAGAAAACCTCGGATGAGACTTGATCCTGAAACATAAAGCATTTACTGTAGTTAAACTTTCTCTGTAGTAAAGACTGTCTTCCCCACTCCTATACAGAGTTGATAAAGTTGTTTTTAGTGTATCTGTTTATCCTCCAAGGGGGCTGGCTGGTGAATTACTGTTCCCCAAAAATGTTTTCTGTTAGTTTTCCACAGCATATTTAAAATCATTCAGGTGACTTCTGCCTGTCTCGTTATGCTACAGAAAGACTTCATGTAGCAGTTTTTACATCTGTATATTTATGTGCTGCAACCTAAGGTAGTTTTTCCTTTTTCTTTGTGGTTTTTTTTTTCCGCTGTCCTGCTTGCAGCTATCTCAGCGATGTGGATCGTATCGCTACCCCAGGATATCTACCAACTCAGCAAGATGTGCTACGGGTTAGAGTCCCTACAACCGGGATCATAGAGTACCCCTTTGACCTAGAGAATATTATCTTCAGGTACTGGAGGTGTCTTCATGTTACAGCTGAACTGAGACAGCAGGGAGATGGTTTCAGGAAGAATAAGTTCTGGGTTGCTTTAGAGTGTCCGGAGGCTTTGAGGGGATGTGTGTGCTGTGGAATTACCTGCTGGTGGGTGCTCCTCTAATCGGGGTGGTCTGATGTTTTGGCTGTCAGAAAACAGAACCTGCTTTTGAATCAGTGACACTTCGAACGCAGGGAACCATCTCGGTGTCCTGCCTGGGAAGGATGGCACTGCTGGCATCTCAGGCTGAACCTGTGGCTTGTTAGGCAGCTGAAGGAAGTGTTGAGAGTTGAAGCCACCAACGGCTGACACTTTTTGTGCAGAAATACTTCCCTGTACCCAGCACCTGCCTTGAGAGATGGTTTTCTGTGCCTATGTTTTGTTGCCAGGATGGCACCAAAACTTGCTGCCCGTGCTGCTGCAGCAACAGATGGACTTTGCTGGCTTAAGCCAGCAGCTGAGCCTGGCATGACCAGGCTGAACACAGCAATATTCCTGGGTCTTTCCCTGGCTCTCTGGTGGTTGGGTGCTCCCTGCCCTTCCCCACCACAGTGTGGCATTGCCAGAGAGGAATAAAGGAACCTGCATCCTCTCTCTTAAACCGTTTGGTTACAGAAACACAGAAGTCTCCTCTCCTTGTTTTGTTTTGCTGACCTAGGGAATAGGTGTAGGATTTTATCAGAGGTGAACCATGTGTGTGGCACTTCAGGTGAGTGCCAGAATAATTTTAGTGTATTGTACAGGTGGGACTTGAAACTGAGAGGCTGAAGTGCGTGACTGTTAAGCAGCACATTCCAACGAAAGTGTAACAACTAAAGAAAGATTTGGGTGGGGGAGAAGCTTTGAGGCAAGCAGGTGCTTTAATTAAAAATAAAAATAGTTTGCTCATGTGACAGAGCACAGTTTTGAAGGACTTGTCTTTTCAGACTCAGGGCTGCTGCTGAGCCAGCCAGAGCAGAATGCAACAAAAATGGCAATGCTGATATGTGGGGGGTGAATTTGGCATCACTCACCTGTGGCCATTCTTTCAGTTTGGTGTATTTCTGGACCAGGATATTTTGTAAACTCGCTGGTTTTGTTAGCAGGCAGATACTGCCACATCCCCGTGCCAGGTTAATGGGAATGGTAAAGAACCAAATTAATTCTCATTGTTTGCTGGTCCTTTGCATTCAGAGAACTGCAGCTACCTCTGTGATACTGTATGTACTTCTCTTCCTTAGAATGGTGGATGTTGGAGGTCAAAGATCAGAACGAAGGAAGTGGATCCATTGCTTTGAAAATGTGACTTCCATCATGTTTTTAGTAGCACTTAGTGAATATGACCAAGTTCTGGTGGAATCGGATAATGAGGTGAGCCAAAGAATGGGAACTCTGCAAGAGGGAGGAAGGAGAGGAGGGAGGAAGAAAGGAGAGGAGGGAGGAATGTCTTTCTAGTTTCTTCAAGGCTGGTACCCAGGTGCTCGGTGCCAAGTTGGATTAGCAACTATTATTGGTTTTGGCCTTCAGTTCTTGTTGCAAAGGGAACATGAGCCTCGATGGGTCATGATGTCCCTGAGGATGGAAGAGGTAGAGGGCATTCAAATCATCTGGACTTCTCAAGTGAAAAATGAAATGCTCTGAAGTTGCAGAGTCCCTTGGGCCGTGGAAGGCACTGTGCAAGTGCTCCCAAATCACCCCTTCCTCTTCCTGCACTGGGTTAATTCAGGCTTTGCTGTCTTGTGAGGTGGTGACTGCACTCTTTGAAGTTGCAAATCTGAATTTTTGGCACTTGCTGATAGATTAAAAACATGCTATTAGATAACGATAGTTGCTCTTTTTCTAGTAGACAAAATATGCTCACGGAGTATCATTGGCCAGTCCTCTCACACGACTGTCAAAGCATAAAATGACTTTTAAGTCTTTTGATGTGAAAGGCTTGGCAAATGAATGAAGCTTCAGTCCCTCAGATTTTGCATTTCCTTTCCATTTACTGATCCAGCTTGAACCAGTATCTACCTGGGGCCAGAGTATTTTGTGTACAATGTTTGAGATGCTGAATTACTGCAGATCTGAGTGCATGTGCAGGCAGCAGAAAGGCATTTTAGTGCTCCTTTGTGAAAACACAAAGCTTTCTTTTTCTGATTTCAGAACCGGATGGAAGAGAGTAAAGCTCTCTTTCGAACCATTATAACTTACCCATGGTTCCAAAACTCTTCTGTTATCCTCTTTCTCAACAAGAAAGATTTGTTGGAAGATAAGATCCTGTATTCCCACCTTGTTGACTATTTCCCAGAGTTTGATGGTGAGTGGCTTTTAAGGGGAGAAACACTCTATGGGATGGAGGTGATTTGGTTAAAACTTACTTGTTTCTTAAAGGAAACTCAGATCTAGAAGTGGAGAAAACATTAATTTGAGAAAGAATGCCTACAGCAATGAGAAAACATCACAAAAATATCTTAATCATGCATAGACAACTGGAATCTGATAGGGTGATCAAATAATGAGCCTCTCCTAGATGAAGAACTACCCCCTCCAATATGCACTGCAAATTATTAAATAATGGAAGTCTAACTTGTACGTATAACCATTTTCATAAACATGGCAATTTACTGGTATTGTGGACCTTTTAACCCTCTAGTCAAGAGATGACTTGAGTTTTTGCTGTGAGAAACTGACTGGTCAAATACCCAAATTGTTCAAATGATGGTGCTAAAAATCTTCCTGCAGCTTGAAATTCTTATTAGCGTGCCATCTGCTGTTGTGGGAAAATAATATCTATGTGAAACAGAGAATTTCCCATCTGAAACAAAACTGCTTAGCCAAAATATTGTTTCAGGCTCTTCAGCTGAGTGCATTTTAAAGCTGGTGGGTAACACATCTGTACAGGGCTGAAAATAAAATAAAGGTAGTGGAGAGTGAAATCAGACAACACTCTTCATGCCTTGCTCTCGTGTATTAATTCTGTAATTATATGCTTAAAAAGTATGAGGTAAAGGAAGAATTACCATTTTGCAAACAGCTTTCATCTTTTAAAGGACCGATGAAATTGCTCTTGGTTAGTTGTCCTCCCACATCTGGAGTTCCTGCTTGGGGCACTGGTGGGAGCACCACGTTTTTCCAGCAGGCTGGGAATGGCTGAAGAGCTGCTGCCCAAACAGTGCCTACTTCAGATGGAGCTTAACAGCTGGAGACAGATCCCAGCTTCAGGGGGTGTCATGCACTTTCATTTTTTTCCTACAAGTAGCTCCTTCAAGGATGCTGCATGGCCTGTAAGTGGGAGGTTGCCCATCAGATTTCCTCTCAAGAGATGGTATTTGCCGTGGAGAATGCAGTAACAGCAGTCCTGTGAAAGAAATAGCAGTAGGTGACTGTTTTCTGGAGACCTGTCAGCAACGTGAATTAAAAACTGGCCAAAATTCCAGTTTTTAGCTCCTGTGAGGTGACTAGCTGGATCAGACAGATTGTGTTTTTGACTGGCAAGAACCCATGTTTCCAAAATACACACTTGTGTCCTTCAGCCTGTAAGATCGACCTGTATATTAGGAAGAAATTTACACCCCATTTCCACGGGAAAGCATTTTATGGTGTCTGTCCAGCATCTGCCACTGTTACCCAGTGGGTGCTCCCACCCAGGGTTGTTCCAAGGTCTGGATTCCAGAGCAGGGTCTGAACTGACCCATTGGTGTCTGCAAAGTGCCCACTGCCCTTGTGGGATTTGGTTAGATGGCTGAAAAGCATGAGACCCTTCGGCTCCTGGGACTTTTAGCCCATAAATGATCTTAATTTCTTCTTTAAAGCTCTGTAACCGATAGGAAAAAGTGCTGATGGATCAGTTGATAGATCTGGGGGATCTGGGAGTGAATCCGTTCACTGGTGTCTCTGTTTGCTGCAGGCCCACAGAGGGATGCACAGGCAGCCCGCGAGTTCATCCTCAAGATGTTTGTGGATTTAAATCCCGACAGTGATAAAATCATCTATTCCCATTTCACATGTGCCACAGACACAGAAAACATCCGTTTCGTCTTTGCAGCTGTCAAGGACACCATCCTACAGCTCAACCTGAAGGAGTACAACCTGGTTTGACCTGCTCTGCTCTTGCCCCTTGAGAGGCTTCTTTGTGAAGAAAAGACAAAAATGAAATTTTAAATATGACAGGAAAAAAAAAAAGTTTTAATTTTTGATGATGTAATGATTGCAAATTGTCTGATCTGTGGAGTGGCAAGTGCTCGGTGTTATCCTGGAGTCTCATGTCTCTGTCCACAGAGTAGTTGATTTCATATTTTTAACAAATTGCTTTTATGTCACAGTTAACGGGGATATGCCTCATTTCTTCAGCACCTTGCTTACTTCTTAATTTTTGCCAAGCAGCTAAGGCAGCCTCATCTTGATCTTTCCTTTGTTGCTAAGCCACTTTTTTTTTTCCCCCCTTTCATTCCCATGGTATATGTAGAAAAAAACGAAAATCCCCAACACTTTCCAGCTGAGATCGTGAATTCACTGGACTGTGGGAGTGCAGAATGCTACTGGTCCCTTTGCCTTGTGCTATAGGGTGCCTCTGGTGTAATTTGCTAATCCTGCTTCCTTCCCCTCCTTCTTTCCCTTCCCTTCCCCAGGACACGCTCCATGGTTCACTGTGATGAAATGTTGGGGAGGAGCCATTGCTCTCCAACTATTGTGCAAAAAAAAAAGAGAAAAAGGCAAAACAAACAAACAAAAAAAGCCATCACTTTTCCATTCTTTATATGTTCTGAGTAATTTTTTGTTATCAATTATAAAAGGTATGGAGACTGTGATTTTTTTTTTTAAATTATTGATGTTCTATACATAGTTTGCTATGTGTTGCTGTATTTTGTTCATGGACTACAAATGATGGAAGCTCTTGGAGCAATAGCTGCTGAGCCTGGGGAAGTGCCTGACTGTAACAATTCTTTTTTTATTTTATTTTATTTCATTTTTATTTCTTTTATTTTTTTTTTTTTCACACACATAAACACATCCCACCCACACCACAAGCGCGTGGCCGTGTGCGCACAAGGCTCAGTTTGCAGAGAGGAACTGTTTTGTTGGGTAGAGTGTTTGACATCAATGAGCAACTTCTCTATGCAGCAGTTACCAAAAGCACACTGAGTAATTGTGGCATTCGAACATCAGACTTTGCCTGGATTGAAAACCTTAGTCTCGTGCCATCCTCTAGGTCTTTTCTTGCTGCCTAGTAGCAATCAAGCCTTGTTTTATTGTATTTTGTGCCAGTGTGTGAATGACTTTGTAAGAATTCCTCAGCTTTGTCCAGCTTGCAGAGTTTTAGAGAGGACCAGAGCTGGTGGGTGATAGGCTCTGGTAGGATTCTTACTTGGGAAGATGGAGGGATAGCTCTTGGAGGGAGCAGCAGTTCTGTCTCTCCTGTTTATGCATTCCCCTGAGGCACACGCTGCCGTGTCCCTCTTTGGAGGAGTATGGAGTCCTCTTTGGAAGACTTGCACACATCCTTGCTCCAGGGTGCCTGTGATAATTGTGTTAGCAGTGGCTGCTGCAGGATCCGGAGAGCCCTGCCCTGGCTGCACTTGGTGCAGCAGGAGAGGAGCAGAGAGGTAGCAGCACTTGCTGGAAGGCAGAGTAGATGTAGTTCTGGGTTCTGAATCCACTGAGCTGGAGGAGATGAAGCCTTTGCACATCAGAGAGCTTTATTTTCCGGGAGCTGAGGCAAGTCAAGGTGCTGAAGGGCTGCTGCCAGCCTAGGAGAGAAGTGCATTGGCAAGGCAGGGAGAGAGAGAGCGGGAAGCAGGAGATGTGACCCACGTCTGGACGTGTGTCAGTCAGCCATCACTGATGCTTCTGTTTCAATTCCAACAAGTAGCATTGGGTCCAAATTCTCTGAATCAACCAGATTGCCCCCTTGAAGGCTGCCAGTAGAAAAAAAGACTAAACGAGCTGCACTGTTGAAGGGGGCTGTTGATATTTTGTCTCTTTTGTAGACAGAGCACTACATCAGTGTTTTGCACAACATTGTAAGAGTAAATCCAACTGTCTGAGATGCTTAGGATGCTTTGATCTAGAACACTAAACTATGGAGGGACATAATTTTCAATAATTCTGTTGATAGGTCCCTCTCGTTTTCCAGAGTAGCCAAGCGAAGCCTCTGTGTGCTCGGAGCACTACAGGCTCTGCTGCAAGTGATTAGAGAGCTCAAGTTGGAACAGTAGCCATGGGACCAACAGTTGAAGAGCCAGTCTGAGTGGTGATGCTGAGGGAAACATAGCATCTCTTTAGACTAGCCATGCTCTGGACTGCATTTAACCCTTGGGAGGAATGAGAGGGATTCCCATGTGTCAGACAGCTTTGCATCAATTTTACTGCTTTTTTTTTTTTTTTCCATCTTTATGCCAAAATGATCCAGTTTGTAGAAACTGTCTTATAAAGAGGAATTTATAATCATCTTCATGTATTCTAAGTGCTGTTCCTCTGAAGCAGACGGCAGCACCAGCCTCTTTCGCTTCTGTGATCCTTTTGTAAATGGTTCACACTACAGCTGTTGCCAGCAATGAGCCTGGCACTGAGATACACAGGTTCTTGGAAAATAACTTCCCAGAAGTTTCTCTTTTCCAAGGTGAATGATGGTGGTACTTCCACTTGAATCAGAAACTTTTTTCGTCTTGTTTTGTACCTTCCCCTTTCTTTAAGAGCTGCTGCCCTGGCACAGGAGGAGGGATCTTGGCATCTGTCTCTTGCAGAGTGACTCTGCATCGTGGCAGGCAACTGTGGGAGGCTGTGGGCACAAGGATTTAGGGAATGTGCTGTACCTTACTGGGCACCTGCTTGGGGTAGCTGTTGGCCTGAGAACTGGCTCGGGGCGGGGAGGGAAGGGCCGAGCGTTGCGCAATGGCTCTCGTTGAGTTCCTGAAACCTCCTCCTGGACTGGGGTAGGAATGGGTCAGACCTGTACACGTCACCTGGAGTTGTCTGTGACTGTATCATGTGTGAGAAGATACCAGTGTTAGCACGTGCTTTCCTTAGTAAGCAGCTGCTTGTGTGCCTCCAGCTTGGCCAGTGAAGTGTTCCTGCAGAACTGGCTCCTGTCTCTGTTGGCTGGCAAATGCCTGCCCTAGCAAAAGTGCCAAACCTTAAAACCAAATTTGCCTGTATCAACCTTTCTGAAAGTGATGCCTGTCAGAATTCTCTGCAGGCCGAGAGTGACTTTCAGAAGCGAGGTAAAATTGGGTTGTTGTAGGGAATCTAGAGTCTGAGGAGTCGGTCTCCTTGCTAACCTCTGCTCCTTGTGCACTTTTCATCTTTGTTCTGTTGAAGAAACCAACATACTTTGAACTAGTTTGAAACTTGAAGTCAGTGAGCAGAGGACCATCCCTTTTCCTTGCACCATTCCATGTGGATTGGCTACCTGGTGAGCAAAAGCCCCTTCCAGCTGCAGCGTGTCAGCTCCTGCCCTTCCTGCCTCCCCCTTCTCCTCGAGTCGGATTCTTTGGTCTCTTGTTGTTGCTTCCTAGCAATGTTGGCCTTGCGTTCAACTATGGTTTTTCTTCATGTGTTGATTTTACTGCTTAAAAAAAAAAAAAAGACAAAAAATTAAAAAAAAAAACAAAAAAAGACGAAAAAAAAAAAAAAAGTACTTCCGGAGTGTGCTGACCATTGTATTGTCCTGTACAGAGCCCAGGTCGTTAGAGTCCAGCAGAGATAAAGTGTGTTATGCAGCACCCAGTTTTTTAAGAGTATGGTTTGTGCCAATGCCCCTTCTTTAGTAGTGCCAGAGACTCTTTACAAGTGCCAATGTGGTGGAAATTATTTGGTTATACTTGTATATTATAGGATCCTGATTTAAGACAATTTAAACATTATCCTATTTAAAAAGAATACTATATAAAATGCTGTTTTTAAACCTTGTCATTTGCAATGCATGTATTGTTGTGCGTGTTGGGGGGCGGGGAGGGAAGAGGGTAGGGTAAAGGAGTTTCTGAATAAGATGCCCAGTGTCAGGATCTATTCAGACTCCAAACTGTCTCATTCCAGTCCAGGAGTGTGATTGTTTCTTGGAATGATCCCACTCTGACTGCTGGGCGACACGCTTATTACAGAAATATCTGATGGAAATTGATTTTCATATCTTTCTCCTGAAATAAACTCTCTGTTTGAAATTGGAATAAATTTTGTTCCTAAAAGCCGTGGTGGTTGTGTGTGTGTTTCTTCACTCCTGTCCCCCCCTCTCCTCCTCCTCCCTGGTTGGCTCAGCAGGTTCTGTACCCTGTGGGACTTGCAGCTCTGCCATCCTGTCAGAAAATCAGGACTCTGAGGCATGGAAACAAAGCATGTTTTGGTAAATAGAAGGTGTAATATGCCATAATTATATATAATGCGCTGTACCAATAATTCTGAAGTGTGAGCAGTGTCTGACTGCGGGTTTAAGGAGCAGGGATGCAATGGTGGCATCTTGATTTGAAGTTTTCCAGGATTTTGGAGTAGGATTGCTAAAGGGAAGTTAATGGTGTTTGCTGCTGCCTTTTGCTGTAGTGTCAGCCCATTGCAGGCACAGTTCCAAGCAGGATATCTGTTGCCAGTAGCAAGGACCAGAATTGCTTCCAGTCTTGTCTGTTAGAAACATGGACTGAAATCTGAAACACAGCTTAGAATTATCCCTTGAGGAGCCCAGGGACGGATAACTCTGAAAACTTCCACAAAGTGATTTCCCGAGATGGAGTTCATAGAGCTCAATTCCTTTTCTCTGGGCTCATTCTCCAGGAATGTTGCATTAAATCAGCCGGGAGTGGGTAGAGATGGCCAACTTCCTCTTATGTAAAGGTTTCCTGTGTTTTCAGGAAGCTGCAGCTGAGGATGTTCTGCTCCCTTCAAGGTCACTTAGCGCAGGTGAAGCTGCAGCTCCTGGGCAGTCTGAAACATCGTGTTGGCTCCCACCAGGAAGGAAACAGCGGTCTGGTGGCCAGAGCACTGGCAAGGACTTAAATTGTCACTGTTTTCTAGTTATGGGTGAGTTTTTGTTGCTTTTCTCGGTGGCTCTGTCCCCTCACCAGCTGGGGAGCAATGCCAGTGCTCCCTGTTCGCGTCCTCGGCTCTGCGTGAGTCACGTGTTGTGCCGTTCTTTGCGAAGAGCCAAATATGCTCTGTTTAAATAAAGCAAAGCAACAAGTCGAGGCTCTTCAAGGAAAAAGGTGAAGCCTTTAACCCCCAAGTATTTCCAGCCGGCTGAGAGTGCCTCCTGGTTTGGCCTTTTGCAGCCTCCAGGTGCGTGTGGGGCTGTCCCTGGAGTGTGGCAGTGGAGGAGCAGGAGGTTGGGTCCGTGCTGGAGCAGCCCAGGGAAGGAGGCAGCTGGTGGCAGCAGCCCAGGGAACAGCCCGTGCAGCAGGCTCACAGTTGCTGCTTTCCCAAGGACCGCTCCAGCCCAGGCTGGATAAAGTGTTCCCAGCAGGACAGAGAGCTCCTCCTCGCCTCCAGCTCCGCAGCTGGGGCGGGAGGCCCTCAGCTCCTCTGATCCTCCCGTGCCCATCCTGCGAGGAGCGGTCTTTGGAACATGGGAGGCTGTGTCGTGAAGCCACCTGCCACTGCCTGGATCATTCCTCTGGCCTGCAGCCTGCTCCAGAGGGAGGCACTCGGCCAAAGAGGGCTACCAGAGCTGGGCTGTGGGCCAGGGGAGTGTCCTGATTAAGGTGAGCTGGCCCGGGGACTGGGGTTGTGGCAGTGCTGCAAATCACTTTCAACCTGGCTGCTGGACGTCCCTGCTGACACCAAAGCAGGTCCCTGGGATTGTGCACATGGGGAGGGGGGGACCAGACATGAAAGAAATCAATTTTCGTATTTTTCGTATTAAAAAAATCCCGTGTGGAAGAAAAGGGCAGAGAAGAGAGAGTTTGGGATTTGCCTTGTCCTTGGACAGCCATCATCCTGCTAGCAGGAGGAAGCTCTTTCCTCTGAGCATTCCCTTTGCCCTCTTGGGAACGAGAGGGAAGTATCTGTCCAGTGTAAGAGTAAAACCTCATGTGGAATTTATAAAGCAGGAATATAAAGCCTCCCTCCTCTCGCTTCAGGATTCTCCCCCCTGTTATCCTGACCCCACACAGGACTCTGAGGTTGATGTGCAGCTCAGGAGCACGGGACCAGCTTGGCCTGTGGAATGGCAGCTGCTGTTGCTGCAACGTTTCCTTCAAGAGCTTCTTGAGCCCTGGGCTCAGCGAGGGCTTGTTCTAACCCAAGCTGTTTCCTGTGTGCTCTCCCAGTGACACCAGTTTGGTATAATTGTCCTTGAGCTGCTTTATCTCCTGCCATGCAGCCTGATCAGGAAGTTAAGCCTCCACGAGCAATTTTTGTAACATCTCCGCCACCGCGGGTGGAGAACTCATGGCTTTGGAAGAGTTTTTGTGGCTCCCATGCTGGACTGTGTGACAAAGGCTCCACGCTTGGGCTGTGTGAAGCGTCTGGGTAACCCCAGCTGCTGAGCTGGGTGAGGATGTGGCTTGTCAGGGACCTCAGCTGCTGCCCGGGGCTGTTCTACACCCCTGGCCGAGCGCTGGTATTTGTCCCTGGCCACTCCTGTGCGCTGCTCCTAGAGCTGCTCCTCCCTTCATCTCAGGTGAGTATCTGTAGCTCCTGGCCATGGAAATAAAAGGTGTTTTTATGGAGCTCCCCAAGGACAGGTCTCTCCTGCTCTGCTGGTTCCCATCCTCCCTCCCAGTGACTCAGGCCTTCAGTCTCCAGCTCTCCAAAAGGTGACAGGCTCTTGGCACAGAAGATGCAGGATGAGAACTGGGAAATTCTTCTGGGAAGGATTTGGTAGCCTCAGTAGAAAAGAAGTCTCTGCTCAGTGTCAGCTTTGCAGCTCTTGATTCAGAGCAGGTAAAATGATGTAAAGATCCCCGGGGGAAAGAGGTGCCTTTCCTGAGCTCAGCTGTGAATTTGCTTCCAAACTGCAAGAGGTAAGTTTTTTTGGATTAATTCAGAAGTTGTTTACAGACAGAACCTTGAAGAACACACCCTGTTGCCAACCCAAAGAGGGCACTCTGGGCATGGAAAACTCAGCAGAAATGTGCTAGAGGTGCTTTCCTCGTGCAACATCACCCACAGCAAAAAACACTGATAACTCTGCTCAGCTGCAGCTTTTCTAAATCAAGTGAGTGACCTGGGGACTTTTAGACATTTTGAATTATAAGGTTTGGAAAATATTTGGAGTCTTCACATCTCTGGCCTTGTGTTTCGTATCCAGTGCTGCCACAGATGTTGGAATGGCCTCTGACAAGTCACCTTTGGGCAGAGGTGAGCACAAGGAAAGGCAAACACTCCCCAGAAGTGTGTTTTTGTCACTGAAATCCTAAACATCTGACGGAAGTGTTTGTGCTCCTCTTGCTGGGTCTCTTGCCAAATCTCCAGATTAATTTCCTCAGGTTGCAATAATTTAAAGCTGTGTTGTAGAGGAGGCAGGGATTTATTTTCTTGTCTTAAACCATGACATGTAGGAATAAAATATCTGCTGGATGTCAGGCCGTGGTGGGACCGTGTGGTTCTTCTCTTTGCTGCCAGCTTCACTAAAAGGATGACTCGGTGTGCCTCGATGAGCACCTGTGTGTGACAGAGGTGCCCTGGGGGGAAGATGCTGGTTCTGTGTGGGATGGGGTAGAATTGAGAGGGGCCCATGGGGGAGAGGATGTGATGGAGGGAAGAAATCCCCTGAAGTACCAGCTTGGAGGTCCCTGGAGGGAGGGAGGAGAGCTTCTGCCCTGAAACCCAGACTGGACATCTATTCTGGAGGTTTAGATGGGACAGAAAATGGAGTCCACTGCTTGGGGTAGACACCTCCAGCTTGGGATTCAGCTGTTTGAGCTGTGATTTTCTCCCAAGCTGTTCAGGACTGGAGCCAGAGAAATCCGAATCGCAGCAGGAAAAAGGCTTTCAAATGCAGATGAGATTTATTGTTTTTATGTGTTCTTAGAGCACTGGAGCTACAGAAGAGGGGAGAAAGGAGGCAGCAGGTTTCAGAGGTAGGAGACAGCAGCAGTGGAGCAGGAACTGGAAGTGTCCTCCTCGGAGCTTGGGCAACCCTGTAGCCCCAGGGCTTGGGCAGAGACACCCAGACATCTGGTGTCACAAATGACAGACAGGGAGGAGGCTGCTCTTTGGATCTCTCTGATCTCGTTGTGCAGCCTTGCCCCGAGGGCTGCAGACATCCCCACAGCTACTGGCACCTCTCTCGGGGCTGTGCTGCTGCTTCTTCTCTGGAGCTGTAGCCACAAAGGGCCAAATCAGGGCAGCAGTGAAGGAGTGCAGGCACTGCCCAGTTTGCACAGGGGATAAAGACAGTCAAGGCACAACCTCTGCGCCAGCGGACAGGGTTCAGCTCGGCCACGCAGAGGTCCTCGCCACATCCACGAGGACCAGTGGAAGGTGTTTCCCAGGGAGAAAGGAAAAGAAAGCTGGTGAGGATGGGGCTGTGGAGGGTGAGTTCTCCGGGGGAGCAGGCTCATGCTGACTTCATGACGCTATTGACCCAGGGAATGTAAGGAGCGATGTGAGTGTAGAAGCCAGGCCAGTTGTTGTGCCTGTAGGAGAAGATGCCGCAGGCTTTGTTGTTGCAGACCAGTGGATCCCCGGCATCACCCTGTGAAAAGGAGGAGGAGAGGGATCAGTGCTGGGCTGTGCTGGGGACCCCAGGGGAGGAGTGCCTTTGCGAAGAACAGGGAGGCTGCAAACATCAGGACAGGATTTCCCCGGCAGAAGCCTGGGCTCGCAGTGGACGGGGAGAACTCTGGCTCCACGAGGGACCGGTGACAGCTTTGTTTGGGACCCAGCTGGGGGAACACTGAAGCTTCATTTCTACCCTTCTGCTGGCTTCAGATCCAAAACACACCCAGACCAACAACGAGATTCAGGGTGAACCCCTCTGGCCGAGCTGCTGTCCTCCCGTTCTGCTGCAGACTCCCAGGTCCTCTGCCATGGGAAAGCAAGGATCCTCTTGTCCCTTGTGCTTCGCCCCTGGCTAAAACCTCCCCCGCAGCCTCCTCCTCTTCCTCCCTAATCAGACACTGACCTTTTCAGGTACTCCGGGGGATTTGCTGCGGCCACAAATCAAGTTGTCAGCGAGTCCTGGGTACTGGCTGAGGCAGTCCCTTTGTTTGATGATGGTGACAGCGGCCTCACGTAAGGTGACAGCGGGTGTCTTGTAGCCCCAGCCGGCCACGCTGCACTCAATCCCACCACGAACTTTGGATTTATCGAAGGAAATGGGCCTGACGTGGCTGTTGCTGGTGGCATTGCCATTCAGCTGGGCAAGGGGACAGAAAACACAGAGATGAGCGCCTGGCCTGTACGTGCACTGTCCCCTTCTGCTCCAGGGCTGCAGCTCGGCTCATCAGGGCCACGCAGGTGCTCCAGCCAGGTTACCTTCAGCAAGAGGATGTCATTTCCCTTCTTAGGACTCGTAAAATCCGGGTGGGAGTGATACTCCTCGACCTCGAAGGTTTGCCAGCTCTCCTCTCTCCTTTGGAGTGTGTGGGCTCCCAGGATGACGGTCAGAGGCTTGTGGCTGGTGAAATCAAGCACAGTGGGTGCCATCAGCTTGTCCCTGTCTCGCCTGGGAACACTGAGGCTCCTCTCCCAAGGGCATGGCCAGGAGAGTCCAGTTACACGGATAGAGTGTATATCTATTCCCTGGACACAAAATATATTATAGATGCACTTTTTCAGAAGAGTGGTGGGAGCAAGGAGCTCTGCCAGTGAATCTGCCCAGCCAAGAGGCAGAGCAAGCTCCCATCTGACAGACCAGAGCTCTGCAAGGGCTCCTACATCTCCAGAACTCAAGCTGGGCACGTTTGATCCAACCCTGCTGCTCTCTTGTTCTGGGCTTCACAGGCACGTGGAAGTCCAGGGGTTTCTAAATCAGGACCCTTCTCTTCCCTCTGCTTCACCTGCAGAAGGTGCTCCCTCAGGAAAATTGGAAAGGACCTTGGGTACCTGCAGGAATCCCTCCCAAGCTCCCAGGTGAGTCTTGGGCTCTGGGTTCTGCTGCTCCTCCCTTTTGCTGCCCAGGTGTGGGGACTGGCCCTGAGCCTGGCACTGGCACCAGGGCAGAGCTGTCAGCCCTGAGGTGTGTGGGAGCTACACCCAGAGCTGTGGACGTCTGGAAAAGTCCTCCTGCCCAGCCATACCCCAGCTGGAGGGATGGAAAAGGGCTGGGCAAGCAGCTGGCTCGTAGGAAATAATTCTGCTAACAAACAAGTTGGTGGCAGAAAGGGCAAAGCCTGACAGCAGGTCAGTGCCAGCAAGGGAAGAGCGGACAGGGTTCACTCATTTTTATAGAAATGAAAAATAGAAACATATAGAAAACGAAAAATAAAAAAAGGAAAAATAAAATGAGTCATGGAGGGTAAATCAAGGTAAATATCTGAGGGTAGGCTGGGGAGGGAGATGGGGCTCAGTGCTGTCCCCCAGCTGTGCCCTGCCCCGTGCTGCCTGCCAGGGAAAGAGCCCGGTTGTGGCTGAAGGGACTCCAGCTGCGAGCCCTCCGTGCAGGAGATGTTGCCCAGGCCGTGGTGGAGCAGACACCTCGCCGCGGGTGCTGTGTGGACCCAGCAGAGACTTACACAAGGCACTGAGCCGCCGTCATCACCCAGCTGGGGGCCACGAGGAAGCCCCCGCAGAAGTTGTTGTCCTTCCCCTGCAGGTAGGCCACGTAGGGTGTGGGGTGTGTCCCGGAGGGTGGCTTGGCTTCTCCTCCTCTCTTCCTCCAGCTCCAGGGATAATCTGCAATGGATGGGACAGAGGACGAGGTGTTTGGAGGGCACAGGGCTGAGATTCATCCTTCCCCAAGCCTCTCCTCGCATCCAGCCCGCTCTACTTACTGGTGCTGACTGGGGGGCACATCACCAGCAGGACGGGGAGCAGGAGTGTCTGCAGGTGCTCCATCACGGCCTTCCGGGCTTCAGTGGATCCCTTAGAGGTGGGGCTGCATCTGGGGTCTCTTCCTGCTCCCAGCAAGGTTTTATAGCCTGAGACCAGACTCCAGGAAACCACAGAAGTCAGACTCATCTGAAGAATCTCTCCGCAAGTTGCATGTCTCAGCAATATGAGAGGGGAATTCAGTCGGTCTTGGCCTTGGGCATCAACCCACCTTCATCACGGGTCTGATCTGAGGGATCTGATGTCCTTCTAAACCCAGAGCCAATTTTAGAACGCTGCATTTGTGCTGGAAGCTGTGGGGAACGCACCCACCCTCACCTCTTTGACTTCCAGTGAGGTCTTCCCTTGCAGCTTCTATTTTTTGTTGAGCATTTGCAAACCCTTTTGATTTTTATCACGAGCCCTACATGAACAAGATTTCTTTCACCTGATGCATCAGTTCCAAAGACGCTGCAGTGGCAGGTGAGGGCCCTCCTGCTCTCCCTCAGCAGCCGCAGTCTTGGCTAACGGAGCAAAATGGCTGTGAATGCGTTTATAACACGGCACTGATGATATTGGGAAGAAATCCTTCCCTGTGAGGGTGGTGAGGCCCTGGCACAGATTGCCCATGGAAGGTGTGGCTGCCCCATCCCTGCAAGTGTCCAAGGCCAGGCTGGACGGGGCTTGGAGCAACCTGGGAGAGGGGAAGGAGTCCCTGGCCATGGCAGGGGTTGGAATGAGATGATCTAAGGGCCTTTCCAACCCAAACCATTCCGGGATTTTACGGTAACATTCACAGTTCAGCTGTGAAGAAATGAGGCCGACACTTCCTTGCTGCCCTCACTGCCAGTAAATCTGCTTTGCCCTCTGCCTTCAGTGCCACTGGGTAAACCCCATTTTGAAGCTACAAGTTGCCATTCTCATGCAAAGCCTGCAGCAGCTGGAGCTTTGAGGAAAACCCTGACGTGACAAAGATTCATAATGCACAGATAAGCAGCTGCAGCCTGTTCACTTGCAGATTTCCAAGCTGATAGCAGCTGTGAGCAGAAGCCCAAACATGGACCCTTCTCAGTTTCCCCAGGGCAGACTGGGTGCTGAGGGAAGAGGTGACGCAGTTTGCCTTCATCCCAGGCAAGAACGTGGAGGATTTACGAGCAGAAATCCAGGATGGACTGTGGAAACCTCCTCCCTCTGATGGAGGTGACCAGTGGGAGACTGGGAAAGGCCACGAGAGCAGGGTGAGCACCCCCTTCCCCTGGACTGCAAACAGTTTTCGTATGTTTAAAACTCCCCACTGGTTTTTCCTACCACAAACAGAGTCAGTCTCCTCCTGACGTCACAGACATCCGTCATCCCCCGCCGGGGAGTTCTGCACTCACTCCTTTACCAGTGCATCATCTCTGGCCTCCATCATCTCCTCCCAGGAACTCTGGCTCTCTCTGTACACAAGAGATGCCACCAGAAACGAGCTGGAATGGAGGAGATGAGGGCTCAGAGGGCAGCCTGGCCATGGAAGGAGGCTCAGACTCCAACGCAGGAGCTGTCTGAAAACAGCATTCGAGCATCCTTTGTGGGGAGGATTTGTCTTTGGGCGTCATCCAGCTGAGGGGAGAGGTTTGGGCTACCACTAGAACAGCCTCTGAGCAGGGGGATAAGGATGTGCCAAGCAGCTTCACAGCAGCTGGCCCCCAGCTAGGACTCGTCCTTGCCTTCTCCAGGGACCCAGCTGGGCTTTTCCCCTGCAGTTATCATGGGAGGAAAGGAGGAAGTGGCTTGGGGTCAGGCACTTTTGTGAACCCAGGTCCTTTATCAAGCCTTTCGGTTCAATCCTTTCGATGCCTCTGCCCAGGACACGGTGCAGAAATGGGGGATGAAGGGCTGTGGCTGCTGGCAAATGGCAAAGCCTGGAAGCAGTGGGTGTGTGACGGCTGGGACTTTGGGTGTGCCTCCTCTCTGGGATCCTAAAGCCCTGTCCCTGGCATCTTAGCAGCCACCTGCCTACGCCCAAGGGCACAGTCCACAAAAATCCAGCTCCCACCACCCAGTGAAGCCTCTTGCAGCTCAGACAGCTGGGAAGATAAGCTTGGTGTGCCCTGTGACCGTGCTGTCCGGGCTGCGCTGTGTCCTGGGGTGCAACACCTCCCAGGCACGAGGTCTGTGCAGGGGGAAGAGCCTTCACTCTGCAGAGAGCGACAGCTTTGGAGCCCTGGTCGCTGCTGATGCATCCTTGCTGCCTGTGCTCCCAGGAAGGTGACAACGTGAAGTTGGTGAACGGAGCGTGTGCCCATCGCCTTTCCCAGAGCATTTCTAGCTGGGCAGTTTTTCTCCTCGCAGCACGCTGATCATCCCTGTGACCCCAGGAAGGGCAACCACACCTCTTGTTTCAGAGCCTGCCGGTGATTCAGGATGCAGAGCTGTGATTGCTGCTGTCCCAACAGCCTCTCACTTGCCGCAGCCAGACCCTCCCTCCCGCGCTCTGCGGCGAGGCCCCAAGAAAGACGGCACACGGTGGGAGATGCGGCTTTGAGTTTACTGAGGGTGCTTTAAGTGCAGCAAGGTTCAAGCAGGAACAGGGTTATCTCTGAAGGAAGTGGGGTCTGTTGTGGCACGGCCTCTTTTTGTGCCATCTGGGGCTACCCTGCTTCTGCCAGGGTGATTTAACACGGTCCTGAGACAGGCAGGGAGTGGGACAGGCAGCAGCCTCAGGACGGAGTGAAGGGGACTCTCAAGTGCACTGATCAAGACACTTGGGTTCCCAAGGAGAGAGGAGGGAGTTCAGCCTTCAGCAGGGGCGGGAAGGAAGCTATTGCAGTCTCCAGGGCCACACCAGATCTGGAGTAAGTGCTGCCACTGCTTCTACTTCTTCATGACTTTCTTGATCCAGGGCAGGTAGTTGGAGATGCGGGTGTAGACCCCGGGTGGGGAGTCGCAGCCAAAGGAAACAATGCCTTGTGCCACTTTATTGCATACCAGGGGCCCACCGGAATCTCCCTAGGGAGAGATGAGACTGATTTTAGAGGTTTTTCCCTGTGAGAATAGGTTTCTCCCTGATGCTTCCCCACCCTGTGGCTCCGTTCCTGCCCCACATCCCACCCGGCCGAAGGAGCTGCCCCGAGCTGCTGAGCTGGGGCTCTGCCCCTGCTGCTGTGCAGGGACTGTGGGTGCTGTCAGGGCATCCAGAGAGCCAGTCCGTGTGGGAACTGTGATCAAATGCCTGTCACCTGCCCTGGGACCCGGCTGTGCCCGTGCCAGCAGCAGCTCCTGCTCCCAGAGAGCCCCGTGTGCCCTCCCCGTACCTGGCTGGAATCCTTCAGCTCGTGGAAGCTGCCGGCACAGACCATGCCGGAGTCGAGGTGTGGGTAGAAGAGGATGCATTTCCTGCGGCTGTAGATGGAGACTCTGGTCTCAAAGAGCTTGTTGGTGGCCCTGTCCTCATCGATCAGACCCCAGCCAGCGATCATGCACTTGGTGCCCGTGGGGAGGTCGCTGCCGGTCTTGGGCAGTGGGATCGTCTGGACGTAGTCATTGAGAGTGGCCTTTGAGGTTAGCTGGGGGAAAGGAGGGGGTTTGGAGAAGGCTGTGAGCAGGACGTTTTCTGTGAAGAGGTGGGAGGGTCTAGCAGACGCTACAAGCTCTGGGGAGCTGCTGTGAAAGCCACATGAGGCTCCAAACCCTTCCCGTGGATCCTTCTCAGGTCCCTCCAAGTTCTGCTGGCCTCCAGCACTTTGGGCAGAAGGAGCTAACGGCCAGGACGAGCCCTGCCCAGTCCCTGCCAGCCCCACAGCCCCAGCCCACCCTCGGCCCCCCGCAGAACTTGCCTGGAGCAGCATGATGTCGTTGTACATCGTGCTGGGGTCGTATTCAGGGTGCTTGTGGTACTTGAGGACTCCCCGGACCTGCTGGGTTTTTTCAGGTTCGTGGATGTCGTGAGCCCCCAGGATGACTGTGATATTCCTGGCCATGACAGCGGAGGGGAGAAAGGGGAATTAGGCTGGGTGTCACCCACCTCCCTCATTTTGGCAGACGGGTGGAGCGAGCTGCCCAGCACAGGAGGAGCCTGCTCCGAAATTGCTCCAGGGAAGGAGCTCACAGGCTAGGGGACAAAGAAAGGGCTAAACCCCTGCGTCGAGTACTCACCCCATGCAGTGTGCAGCTGACATCACCCAGTTGGGGGCCACCAGGAAGCCCCCACAGCCCCCTAGCCCTGCTATCTTCAGGTAGGCCATGTACGGGTGGGAGTGGGGCTGCGCCTCGTGGCCCCCCACGATCTGACCCCGCAGAGCACCTGCAAGACACCCCAGCACAGGATGAGCCAGGGGCTGCTGTGGGAGCCCAAAAGAGCCACCTCACTCCCAGCAATGCCCTGGCTTACCGGCACTGGCCCACGGGCAGCAGAGCAGGAGCAGCAGGGCCGGCAGTGGCTGGAGCTGGCACATCTCTGCCACGGCTGGACGCTCCTCCCCAGATGTGTGGAAGTCTTGAGTTTCCCCGCGGCCAGGGGCTGGTTTTATAGCCTGGAGGCAGCCGTGCCCAGCAGCCAGGAAACCATGTGCAAGGGGCTGATGGTGCTAATCAGGGCATCCCTGGCCTGGCCTGCCCAGGGCCTGCGTGCTGTGGCTGTGATTGATGGGTGATAGCACAGGACAGAAAGGCCGGGGCAGAGAGAGCCTGGTGCACCGCAGCCACAGAGCCTCGGGGGTGCCGACAGCAAGAGAGAGGTGTCCTGTGGTGGTTTTGAGGTGTGATTTACCGTTTCTATCACAGTTTCTGTTCAATGTTTTTGCCCTGAGGAAATGCGAGGTTCTAAAAAAAAAGCCACTTAAAGACAGAAAAAAAAGCCAAAAAAGCTTTGCCATTTAAGGTCATGAATGTGGTCTAGAGGAGACAATCCTGAAACTTTCTCTTTCATATTCTTGTTTTCCTTCAAATCAAAAGTTGCACTGCAGGGCCTCCTTTCCCACAGAGGTCCATCATCACCACCACCCAGTTTCAATGAATGGGCACCCAGCGAAACAGCTGGGCCTGGGACAGTTTTTGAGCACTGTGAAGAGTCAGATCTGCAGGGTTTGGTGTCAGCCGAGGTCAGAGGGACCCTGCTGGTTCTTCCTGGCTCCTCTGAGGCCAGAAGCATCCTGCCAGCTTGGGGACTGGGATGTGTGAAGTGCTGCTCTGCAGCAGAAGAGACCAAAGCAGGGAAGTGCAACCACCCAACTGCCAGGAGCCATCAGTCATTTTTAAACCAGCCCTGCCCCACCCTTCCTGGAACAGAAAAACACCTGCGGGCAAGTGGATGCCTTGGGCTGTGCTGGGGCCACGCAGAGGGGACAGGATGGGTGGGTGGGGAGGGAGGGATGTGGGACGGAGATGGGGATGCCTGATGTCCATGAGCCAGCCTGGGGGCTGCCCGACACAGAGCTCTCCACAGAGCTTCACCCATGTTTTGGTTTTTTTAATCACAATGTCTGCAAATACGAGCTTTAATCAGGACTGTGCAGCAGCACAGCAGGAAAACCTCAAGAGGAATCATCAATATTTTATCTTGTGTTTGTAACTTGCTGTCTTTCCCCTGCAGCTGCTTGCAGCCCCCAACAGTCTGTGGCTGGACACCCTCCTGGGAGCAGCAGCTCCAGGGCGGGAGGGACTGGGCAGGCTGGCCATGGGCACAGGGAGCTGAGCTCCAGGCTGCTGCTCTCCTGTTCCTCTCTGGTGTTCCTTTGACCGCAGACCAGCTCCTCACTCTAGGGATGAGGTATTTTGGCCTTCCTGTTGACCTCTGGAGGGTTCCAGGACTGCTCTGCTGAGGTGCCTCATCTCAGCATCCGTCAAGACCGGTTTTAGCCATGGAACTGGAGCGGGTCCGCGGTGCTTCAACTGCCCCCCGTGCCTCCCCTGGCCTTTCCAAGCCCAGCACTCAGAGCCACCAGGCAGCTTCAGGCAGATTGTGGCTTTGATCTGAAGGGAAGAGATGAGAAACCTTGCGGGAGGGGGGTGTCCCTCCCCTGCCCCACTTCGCTTCAAGGAAAGAACATCTGAACTGAGACGGCAGCAAAGGAGAAGTGCCAAGATTCAGCTCAGCCTGTGACCGTGCAGAGAGCAACGGGGACAAGACGGAACAGGAACTCTCCCTCGTGTGGGGGCTCAGGCAAGAAGAGCCCCATTTGCCCCCAGTCATGAGCTGGTGGCTCCATGCCTTGGGTGTGTTTGTGGAGGGGGCATTAGGAAGATCCTTTGGTGTTTTGCTGGTCCAGAGGACCTGCACACCAGGGGTGAGTGGATCAAGCTGTCCCAGCAGCTCATCTGCCTTGAGCCCTCCTGCCATCGAAAGGGTTTGCCTGCCACCAGTCCCATCCTCTCCACAGATCTCACTCCTGTCAGGAATCTCTGAGACTCCTCACACACTGCCAGCTCTTTGAGAAGCTACTCAGGGCCCCTGACAAGGCAAGTTTCTCCATCCCCTGATCATTCAGGAACACTCCATCAGTTCTGTCCTGAGCAGGCACATTAGCTGGGGGCTCACCCTGAAGCAAGAGCAAAGCAGGGGTGATGTGCCAGGATCACGCTGACCCTTTGGATCCCAGTGCTTTGTGGGCTTCAGCCCAGAGCATTTGGGAGTGAGCTCTTCGTGCTGAACGTGCAGCCCTGCTCCCCTCCGAGCACTCACGGCCCAGCCTTCCTGCTGATTTCCTCTCCCTCAATCTCGGGGTCATCTGCTGACTTTATCACTGTGAGCTTCTTCCCACACTGCTGATAGAAAAGGCCAAAGCCCCAGCTGAAAGCGTGAGGATGGAGGACGGAGCCCTCAGCTTTTGATGAGAACCACTCTTGCTTGCACACGACTTCCTGCAGCAGGAGCCTCCTTCGCATTTTCCACTTGGCTGTGCCGCCATCCAGGCTGGGATCGATCCACTCATCCCGCAGTGGATGGGCTCCCTGGACAGCTCCCTGCTGATGGAAGAACTCACTGCTCTTTGCTCTCAGCCCGGGGACATCTCCATGACTTCCTGCCAGTCTGGAGTGAGAACGCAGCTACAGCAGGGCGCAGCTTCTGCCGTGATCCCGAGTTAAAAGGTGCTCTGCTTTTCTTTTATCTCTGCCACTTTGCAGCTGATTTGGGTGGGGTCCACCCTGCACAGAAATGTGGTTGATGTTGTAACTTCCCTTTTTCCACTTTGGTAGGTAGAAGCCTCACTTATTTTGCACGAGGAGCTGCCCCCTCTACCTGCTCTGTGCTGGGCCTCAGACAAAGAGCTGGAGAGCACTGCTGAACCTCCCTCGGGCAGCAAGAGCCTCCCACCAGCCGTGGCAGGTGAGTTCTAAGGCAAATTCCCAGCCACAGTTGGGAATAGCACCTTGCAAGGCTCTCCAGTCGAGTTTTGCAGATGTAGGGAATTAGGCCAATGATGGAAATTAACATTGCAGCCATGTTCTCGTTCCTTGGTTCTGGTCTCGGTGCAGCACCTTGTGCCTCCTGCAAAGGTGAGAAGCAGCCGCTTTTTGCCTCCTTCCCTGCCTGTGGGAAGACAGACAATGGGAAGATCCTGACCCGTCTCCAGCAGATGCTCGGCGAGTTGAAGGCGTAGGTGCAGTGTCAGGGCACAGGCTCAGCTTGGACCAGCTGGTTTCCTTTGAAGTGGATGGGGCTGAGGCTCAGCTGCAGCCACACAGGTGCCTGGACTGCTGCACAGACAGTGCAGGACGTGGATGGATGTGGATGGATGTGGATGGATGTGGATGGATGTGTCCGGATGTGTTCTGAGAGAGTGGCAGGAGCCGGGCCCTGAGGAGCGACAGCGCGGACCTTCCTCCTGAAGAAGGATGTGCCTGAGCGTGGTGGTGCACAGGGCAGTTGAGGAAGAGGCAGTGGCTCTCTGCCAGGCTCAGGGGTGAATTGAGTACCACAGCAGGCAAAGCACTTTGTGTCTCAGGCTGTCTCGGTGCTCTTACCAGCACCTGGATCTGTTCAGCCCCACAAACTCCACCCATCAAGGTGTTGCCCCATTTGGCACAGCCTGCTGCCACCCAAAAGGGCCCTGGCACGTTACTTCATTCATGACACACCTTCACAACCACAGCAAAGCTGAGAATAACCAGACCCTTACCAAGAAACGACGACAGCTGTTAGAAGAGATGTCAATACTCTCAGTCACAACAGGAAACTTTATTAAACAACAGGAAGCCCATGCTCATGGGTGGACTTACAAAACACCTCACCCTCCTCTGCCCTTGCTCTTTCAGTGCTGCAGGGCTGGCAGACAGGGCTCTAACTCTCACCTCCACGCTGAGCACGGCTGCTGGGTTCAGAGTCTCACAGCTACTCCAGCCCTCGAACAGAGCATCTGCTCTGCTCCAAGCCCTACCCGACCCCTTCCTCCATCGAGCATTCCTTGACTGCTGACCCAGGCTCAGAAGATGGATGCTCCAGTGCTGAGCTGGCTGGTGAATCTCTCCCTCCTCCTTCCACTGGACTCTGCTCAACACGCCGAGCTCAGACTCGACCCGCTCGGCACGAAAGCCTCCTGCCTGCAGCTGGCTGCCATGAGGAACGTGAACATCATCCTGCAGCACTACAACTTCTCAGGCAAGCTCACCAACCGGCAGTCTGGGGACGAGGGCATGGGGCTGGTCCGCACCATCTTCGCCGTCATCAGCGGCGCCATCATCCTGGAGAACCTGCTGGTGCTGCTGGCCGTGCTGCGCTTCCTGCGGGCCCGGCGCTGGGTCTTCTCCTGCATCGCCAGCATCACCGTCAGCGACCTGCTGGCAGGGATCGCCTACCTCTCCAACCTCTGTCTCTCGGGCAGGAAGACCTTCCAGCTCTCCCCTCAGCTCTGGTTCCTGCGGGAGGGCATCCTCTTCATCGCCTTGGCTGCCTCCACCTTCAGCCTGCTGGTGACGGCCATCGAGCGCTACAGCACCATGGTGAGGCCGATTGCCGAGAACGAAGCCAGCAAGACCCTGCGCCTGCGCGGCCTCATCGTGTCCTGCTGGCTGCTGGCCTTCGTCATCGGGCTGCTCCCGCTGCTGGGCTGGAACTGCCTCTGTGACTTCCAGGCCTGCTCGGTGCTCCTGCCTCTCTACTCCAAGAACTACATCCTTTTCTCCGTGGTCATGTTCAGCATCATCCTCCTGGGCATCATCGGCCTCTACATCTCCATCTTCCATCTGGTGCAGGCCAGTTCCATGCAAACCAGCTCTCGGCACAGCCGCAAGCGGTCCCTGCGCTTGCTGAAGACCGTGCTGATGATCCTGGGGGCCTTCATCCTCTGCTGGAGCCCCCTCTTCGTCCTGCTGCTCTTCGATGTCTTCTGTGAGCCCGGCACCTGCACCCACCTGCACAGCCTGGACTGGACCCTGGCTCTGGCCCTGCTGAACTCGGGAGTCAATCCCGTCATTTATTCCCTGCGGAGCGTGGACGTTCGCCGCGCCGTGGGGAGCCTGCTGTGCTGCTGCTGTGTCAGGGTGGGGCTCTGCAAGCCTGGGAGCTTCCCGGTCATCTCAGACATCAATTCTGGCTCGTCCACGGAGGGCTCCCTGCGCTACCGGGAGAGCTTCCGCGGCTCTGTGGCGCGGAACGCTCGGCCCAGGGCACCTCTCTCCAGCAACTCCAGCATGATGAGCAATCTCCCCAGTCTGTGAGGCGCCACGGGGAGAGCAAGAGATGCCAGACAGCCCCTGGGACCTCACACTGCTGGTCCTGGCCTGGCAGAACTGCAGCAACTCAGGCTGACCAGTTGTGAACTGGGGCCAGGCTTTCCAGTCCCGTCAGACTGGGATGTTGCCTCAGCGTGGGTGCAGCACGGGGACAGGAACTGCTCCTAGGCTGGGAGTGAAAGACGCAGGCACATTTCAGGATCGATGCTCTCTCTGCTGAGACAGCTGCAGTGCTCAGGTTCTGTGTGCGTGCTCTGGGCGTGCAGAGGTGCTGTACCTGCTCACCTGAGGGTGTTTTGCCCCAGCGCACAGCGGCAAATAGGGTTTGTGTCCCCGGCCAGGTGGGCCTCCCAACCCCTCGGGGTCAGGCTGGGTTGGCGGTGCTGCCACTGCTTGTCACGCAGGGCTGGAGGTGACACTCGAGTCTTCTGCAGTTTACAGCCTTCTGGAACTCTGCGATGGACACAGCTGCCGGGAAGCAATGCAGGCTTGATGTCTGGCCAGGGAGTCAAGAAAAACGAGGTTTGCAAGTGCAACTGTGCAACTTTGGGGCAGTAGCCAGGCCCCTGGGCAGGCATCCAGGGCCCACCTGGGGAGCAGCACAGCCCAGCCCAAGCATGTGGCTGCAGCCACAGCCCTGGCCCTCCCCAAGGCAGAGAGGCTGGGCGCTGAGCCAGGGGAAATGCTGTGGTGGTGCTCAGAGCTGCACTGACACGGCTGGCACTCATACGGGCAAAAGAAGGTGCCCAGAGAGACCGGGGAGCCTGGTGCCATCGTGGGCCTGAAGACACGGCCAGCTTGTGCCTCGGATCCCTGCTCTTCTGTTCCCTAATGTAGCGAACAATCAGAGCAGCCCCAAAATGCATCCTTTCACTGTGCCAGAAGGCCACCAAAGTACTGGGGACTCCCATAAAACCTGCTGGCCCGGCCTCTCTGCAGGACCTGAGTGTGCAGCCCATTTGTTTTGCAATAAATAGAGGTGATCAGAAAGCCCTGGGTTGATTTACTTTGATTATTTTTTTCTCCAGAGGCCAGGTACTGCCCGGGAGATGTTTCTGTAGTCCCAGGACAGCTGGAGCTGCCCTCCTGTTCTTGGGACAGGGGGATCACCCTGCTCAGGGGGCAGCAGGAGCCTCCTGCCCCGTCCTGTCCCTTCCCATCCATCCCGTCCCCTCTCGTCCCATCCTGTCCTGCCCTGTTCCATCCCATCTATCCCATCTTGTCCTGTTCCTTCCATCCTGTCCTGTCCTGTCCCGTCCATCCCATCCCCTGTATCCCATCTTGTCCTGTTCATCCCCTTCCCATCCCATCCTGTC
>VZTD01001218.1:490444-506495 GCA_013397725.1 Rhagologus leucostigma | reverse complement strand
CCCATCCCATCCGCTGGGGGGCGCTCGGGAACGCCAGGCCGCGGGGAGGGCGCCCCCTGCAGGCCAAGGCGGGGCGGTACCGCGGCGTGCAGGGGCCGCAGCGACTACAACTCCCAGCGCCCCTCGCGGCGGCGCGCGAACTACAGCTCCCGGCATCCCGCGCGGGGGCGGGCCGTGCGTGCCGAGCAGGCCGCAGTGCGGGCCGGGGCCGCGGCGATGCTGGAGGAGGCGAGCGAGGTGCTGGAGTCGGTGCTCAAGGCCTCGTGCCTCCCGCTCAGCGTCCTGCTCTTCGTGCCCGCCGTGCTCCTGCTCCTGGGGCCGCCGCCCGCCGCCGAGGCGGCGCACGAGTTCACGGTCTACCGCATGCAGCAGTACGAGCTGGGCGGGCAGCCCTACGGTGAGGAACTGCACGGCCCGGCCGGGCTCGGTCCTGCCGGCAGCGGCCCCTTCAGGGGTGGTGGGGCCGTGGGAAGAGAGCCCCGACCCCGGGGAGGAGCCCAGGGTAGGCCGTGAAGCCGCGGGCGGCCCGTGGAGGGCGGCCCGGCCTAGGGGAGGCCGCGGGAGGGCTCGGGGGGCTCCGGGAGGCGGCAGCAGCCGGGCCCAGGGCCAGGCCCAGGCGCAGGGGAGGCCTCAGGAGGGTGAGTTTCACCCCATCTGGCTGAGTTTCACTGCCCAGGCTCAGCACAAGCAGGAGCTCCATCGTGGTGACCTAGAGCCAGCCAAGGACCCCGGCCTGTGGGCTGAGGTCTCTGTGTTTTGAGGGGTCCAGTTGCATCCCTCCTGTGTTCTGGAAAACTTGGTTGTGTGCTCAGTTTTGTCCTTTTGCCTTTGACTCCTTTATTGACAGGTTGGTTCTTCTTCGCTCTTCTTCAGCCTCTCCATCCTCTTCACCCTTAGTTGTGTGTGTTGCTCCAGTGGCTCCATTTCAGAGCCCGTCCTTCCGCTGTGTTACAGCTGACCTTTACTTCCTCTGTTCTCCTACTTCCAGCCTGCTGATTGTGCAACATCTTTCTTTGGGTCAGAGACACACCCTGTTCTGCGAGTCCTTGAGGTGCTGCAACCCTCAGCCTCCTCCCCTGTGTGCCCACGCTCAGAATCAAGGGTTCTTTCTGGGTCTTCTGTAGAGATTTTATTCCAGGCCGGGGCACGTGCTCTGTCTGTGAGTGACTCTTCCTAAGTTTCAGAGTTAACAGTGAACAGCCTCACGTTTGCTCTGTGCTGTCCATTAGACACCGTCTCTCAGTCTTTCAGATCTTAATAAGTTCAAATATATAAATTATGAAATATAGCTGTGCCTGTGTGCTCCTTAAACACTTCACATTTCTGGTGGCTTCCAAATATCTGAAATTATTTCTGGGTTCTCCCGTCGCAGTTTCTCAGAGTGTTTCCACATCTTGAGGGCTCTGTTGCTGACAACCTCAGCAGCTCCAAGGCAAGCTCTTGCATGTGGGTAGGGCTGTCTCTGTTCTCAGGGGATGGGAACTGTTTGTTGACAGGCTTAGCAGGGGCAGCAGGGATGTGATTCAGCTGGCTTTGACTTTGCTTGCCTCAGTGTCCTCTCCAGCCAAGTGCTTACAATTTTGTGAACTCTTGAGAAGCCAGGTGTTATTTTTTTAAGATGCTTCCAATTAACTTTTTATGCTGTTTCTTTTCCTGGAGCCTTTTAGCTCGGTGGGTTGTGTGTTTCCTTTGTTCCTTCCTGCTCCCTTTGGGTAGCTGCTGTTCCTGTTCCTTGTGTGTTCTGAGATGTCCTTCAGGATAAAAGCTGTGTTTCACAGAGCAGTCTGAATTGGAAGGGACCCACAAGAATCATCGAGTTCAACTTTCAAAGTGAATGACCCAGAGAGGGATCAGACCAGTAACCTTGGCATTACTGGCACCATGCTCTGACCAACTGAGCTGATTTGTTGTTCCAGATTCTCATATTCTTTTCCAAAAATACCATATACAGGTTGCTGCTCAGCTTCTTCTTGCAGGGGGAAGAGTTTTTTGTCAGCATCACTCATAGAGCAATTTAAGAACAAGCTTGGGCTTCCTCTCATACTGATAGAATGAGAGTTCTTCAGTTTGTAAACGAGTGATTATTAACCACCTCTCTGTAGAGAAGCTACAGAAAATCAACCTGTCAGAAAAATACTGTTGTGTCTGCTCTGCTGAGATGTCAGAGAGAGAACACAACTTTGGGTCCACACACTGCTGTGTTTACACATCATTCCTTTGGGAATGGTGGAGAGATTATCCTCATTTTGAATTGTTTTTCTCTGGCCGGAGTGGGGGTGCTGTTAATGGTTGTTATTTAGTGTCAGGGGTCTGTGGGGAGAATTTACGCTGTGCCTGGGCTCTGTTTCTGGGTGTGTGGCCCTCGCTGGTACTGTGCAGGGGAAGTGTAGATTTTTCCGGTTTAGGTGTTTCTATGACCTTTGATGACACCAAACTAATGTTAGAGTTAAGCTAAGCCAGGTTTAAATCTAATTCTTAGCACTGCTCCTGTTTGACAGAGACTGGAGCACCTTGTCTGTCCCTGTGTGGGGACCTAGAGCGATGAGCTCTCCAGTGGAGGTGCCAGAGTGTTTAAGAAGAAATCGAGTTACAAAATTGTGAGGTGGATTTGACCCTGTTTGCGCAAGGTGTCCTTTTGGCCCTCCTTTGGAGAATGCAGGAGCAATGCTCTGGCAAGCCTGCTGTGCTCCCAAGGGATTGCGTTTCCGTGTGGGGGATTTGATCTGCTGGAACTGAGAATAGGAGAGGGCGAGCCCTCAGGAGCAGCCTGCTCATCTCTCACTCTCCCAGCTACAGAACCTTCCTTGTGGCTGAGTGAGAGCAGCCCTTGGGGTGACATGGGGCAGTCTGGTGTCCCTTCATCAGGTGGTTCTGCACAGCTTCCATCCACAGCTTGATCCTACAGCTGGGGGAGGCTCTGGAGAGGCCAGGCTGTCTCTGGGTGTGTTGCTGTCTGCAGGTATTAGGTGCAGGTGAGCAGACAGGCAGCCTGTGTGGTTGTGTTGAGGAGGAAGACAGGAAGGTGAGTGTCTTGGGGTGACACTCCAAGTAGTTTGTCACACACTGTGTAGTGTGGAGTAAGGGGAGTCTGGCTGGATGTGGCTGCACAGGAAAAACCCACAGACCTCTGCTCCTTCTCGGACGAGGGCGAAGAGGCGAACTCAGCTTTCTGCAGCTTCTGGCTGCTCTGCAGCCCATCAGACTGTCCCCGGGACTATTCTGAGCAGGAGCAAAGGGGATGGGATGAAATGCTTTACAAGCCCTCTTGCTTTCCCTGCTGGCAGGCACCAGGAGCGCGGTGCTGAACACGGAGGCGCGCACCGTGGAAGCGGACGTGCTGAGCCGCCGCTGCGTCATGATGCGGCTGGTGGACTTCTCCTACGAGCAGTACCAGAAGGCTCTCCGCCAGTCAGCCGGGGCTGTGGTGATCATCTTGCCACGATCCATCTCCTCTGTCCCCCAGGATGTTGTGCGGGTAAACAAAAAAGTTTTCTTTCTCTTCCCATGGGAGGTGCATTGGAGAAAAGCTTGGTTGCTGCAGGGCTGGAAGCTTTTGTTGTAATGCACAACAAATCGTGTTCTGATTTTGAAACTTCTCTCTTTGCTTTGGTTGTTAATTTTTTCCTGCCATCTTTCGTGTTTAGCAGATGCTAAGTTTGTGTCTCGCTTAAATCCTCAGCAATTCATGGAGATAGAGCCAGAAATGCTTGCTATGGAAACCATTGTGCCAGTCTACTTTGCAGTGGAAGATGAGGAGCTGCTGTCTATCTATGAACAAACACGGGCTGCTTCTGCATCACAGGGCTCTGCCTCAGCTGCAGAAGGTGAGTTCTAACACGGAGGAAAAAGTTTTGAGGAAGACAGGCCTGTTCCCACCTCTGGGAGGAGTCTGCTGTGTCATCTGCACCATGAACCAGTGTTCTGTCGCATTTGTGTTTATTCTGTCTTTGTCAAAGTGTTTAGAGATTCGATGAAAGAAAAAACACAGTATAAGAAAGCATTACTTGCCTATATTTGGACTTTAATTGCAGGAAGTTCTCAGCTTCGTGCTGTTGCAAGTAAGGTCGAAATCAAAACTAGGTTAAAAACAACATTAAAAGTGTTAAGTGACCATGGTGTGTTGATAGAATCTGAAGCTTTTTATCTGACCACAACTCAGTTTGATGCTTCCATGTAAATAGTTTGACTGTCTTATTGACCTGCTGCTTATGACTAACTTTGGTACTGCTGGGGAAAGGTTTTTGATCAGCTTAAAATACTGGGATTTTTGGACAGAATGAAAAAGCACAGTCACCAAGATCCCATGTCATTGCATAAACACCAGTGACAAGTGAGAGGGCTTAAATGGTTTAAAGCTGGTCTCTCCAAAGCTCAGTTAGCAGGGGAAATAAAGGCATGAAGCTTCCCCAGGTGTACATTGTGGGGTTTTTTGGTGTTTTTTTCTAGTTCTGCTGCACACGGCAACTGCCAATGGCTTCCAGATGGTGACCAGCGGGGCTCAAAGCAAAGCTATCAATGACTGGCTCATTCCCAGTGTGGAGGTGAGTTGTGTATGGATTCAAACTGGCAACACTGGTGAGGTGACTTCTTTTATTGGGACTTTATCAGACATTTGGTCTGACAGGGCAAGTCAGGGGAGTCTCAGCCAGGTATCTGCAGCCCTCACAACTGACGCCATGGCAGACTCAGAAGGCAGGTAGAAGTCAGGCTGTCTTTGTACCAGCACACAAGAAGTGATGGGGTGTGACACTGCTCTCTTCCTCTGCAGGGAAGGCTGACAGGGCTGGGTGGAGAAGACCTGCCCACTGTTGTGATAGTTGCCCACTATGATTCCTTTGGAGTGGCTCCAGTGAGTATTCTATCTTCCTGCAGCTCTCTGTTCCTATCATTTTTCCCATATGGCCTCTGCCCATGTGTCTTTTCTTGGCCTTAAAGCTGTGGGGCAGTTACAAGTGGAGCACAGTGGTGTGCTGTCTTGCAGCTGTTCTGGTACCTGAGAACGAGTGTAGGTTTGTCACCTTGTGTCTGTCCCACCTCATCCTGCAGTGGCTGTCCCACGGGGCTGACTCCAATGGCAGTGGAATCTCAGTGCTGCTGGAACTGGCCAGGCTGTTCTCTCGGCTCTACACCTACAGAAGGACCCATGCTGGGTAAGGAACTGCCCTGTTTGGGGTTAAATGTGTATAACTGACAAGTGGAGGGGATGATGTGGGAAATAGATTCCGTCCCCAAGCCCTGGGAGCTCCCCACTTTTAATCTGTCCTGCCATTACCCGAGTATGTGGCATGTGGGAAGTGCTTGTTAATGGACAGTTTGCTTTGGATGTCAGGTGCAAGTGGTTGTGATTTCACCACACCTACAAGGCTGAGTGAAGGAGTTCTTGGAGTGCAGCATGCTAACCCTTTTCTGGCTTCTTTGATGGGCAGGTATAACTTGCTGTTCTTTGCATCTGGAGGTGGCAAGTTTAATTATCAAGGAACTAAGCGGTGGCTGGAGGACAATTTGGACCACACTGGTGAGTAAGGGGCTGGTTGTGTTAAATCTCTATAATTAATTGTCAGCTCTCCTGTGACAATCTCCTTGTGTGAGCCTTGCTTTTTTTGGGGGGTGGAAATCCCAGCACAAGACGTAGCAATAAAGGTTTGGATTTTTCTGTTCCAGATTCCAGCCTGCTGCAGGACAATGTAGCATTTGTTCTCTGCCTTGACACTCTGGGCAGAGGCAATAGCCTTCATCTTCATGTCTCAAAGCCTCCCAAGGAGGGGACCTTGCAGCATGCATTTCTGAGAGAACTGGAGATGGTAAGGAAAAGCATTTTAGGTGTATGAGAACTTGGGAGTTACTGTGCAGCTCTCCATGAGAGGAAGGAAGATGTGAAGAAAGGGTGTGCCATTGAAAGAATTTGTGTGTTGTTTAGGGTCACTTGATTTGAAGTGCAGGCAAATCCTCATGCCACAGTCCCAGCTGAAGCAGACTAGATTTGCAAATGCTACCCTGTAGTGACATGAAAACACCTCTTTTTGACCTGAAACCAGCTTTAATGATGTCAATAACTGCACCTTACTTTCTGGAACACACAGAAGTGGGTGTAGGCAGACAGGGCAGTGCAGGGTGGGACTATGCAGTGGGCAGCACCCCTGAATGGCTTGCCCTTTTCCTCAGGTTGTTGCCAGCCAGTTCCCAGAGGTGAAGTTTTCCATGGTGCACAAGAAGATCAACCTGGCTGAGGACATGCTGGCGTGGGAGCACGAGCGGTTCGCGATCCGGCGCTTGCCGGCGTTCACCATCTCCCACCTGGAGAGCCACCGGGACAGCCTGCGCAACAGCATCATGGACAGGAGGTGGGGGGCCCTGGGGAAGGAAGGCTGGGGTTTAAATCCAGCCCAGAAACCTAAACTGGCCTCACAACTGCTTGTGTTGTTCTGACGGTCAGAGCACAGGTGACAGAAACACTGGGAGTTGGGCTCTGGATTCAGGCTCGTGCCTGATGCAGTGAAAAAGGGTTGTTTCTAGAGGAAGCTGATGCCATTGGCAAGTCCATAATCCCTTCTTTTGCTTTAGGGCACGAATAGACACTAAAGCACTGACCAGGAATACTCAGATCATTGCTGAGGCTTTGACAAGGGTCATCTACAATCTAACAGAAAAGGTAAGAGGTGTCCACCGTGCAGTGCTGGCCAGATTTGTCCTGTCAACCAAGCTCAACAGTAACCTGGGTTTTTTTTTTTTATTTTCCCTTGCAGGGAGCACCTGCAGATATGCAGATCTTCACAGATCAGATGGTAAGCACAGTGCATTATTTTTGTAACCTGTGGAATCTAGAGTCTGGGAGAGAGCTCTGGTCTCAGCATGTGTGTGGTTGACTCCCTTTTTTGGGTGGTATTTTTCTGCAGCAGATCCAGCAGGAGCAACTGGAGTCAGTGATGGACTGGCTGAGCAGTCAGCCCAGGGCTGCCCAGCTGATTGATAAAGACAGCACCTTCCTCAACACCTTAGAATATTATATGGGACGCTACCTGAAGGATGTCAAGCAGCATCATGTGAAGGCAGACAAACGGTAAGAAAATAAATGAAAGAACCAGCCAGGGCATGCAAACTGACTTCCCCCTGGACAGAATTTTGCCTCTGAGCTGCAACTTTCCTGGTTTCTTGACGTGCAGCTTTGCTCTTTTCTGCTCTCCTGTCAGTTTTGGTTCGTGCTCGGTGTTCTCCCAGAGAAAGCTTTTCATGATTCCTCACAGCACAAGAACAAGGCCCAGCAGCTCCCTCTGCCTGAAAAGCTTGTTTTTAAACTGTTTTGCTTCCACTGTTCCCACTCTGAGAGCAGGAGAAGACTAAGTTTCGGTCAGGGCAGCTTCCATCCTGTCCAACCTGCTTGGGCTGAAGCCATTTTAGTGAACACGAGGAGGAATCTTTCATGTGCCTCTTTGGAGACAGCTGAACAACAGCACGAGTTCTGAATTGTGTCCTTGGGCTTCTGACTGTAGGAAAAGAAAGTCCTGATGGCTAAAATCAGCTCAGAACCAGTATGGGAGGTGGTCATGCTTACCTGTCTCTGGTTGGGTGAACTCCTTGGGAACAGCTCTGGGCTGTCCTGACTGCAGGGTCAAGGAATGCAATAAAATCTGAAAAATTTCTTCTTTGCACAGGGACCCCGAGTTTGTTTTCTATGACCAGCTGAAGCAGGTGATGAATGCATACAGGTATGGAACTCCCTTGGGCGTGCTGGGCTGTTGTCTCACCCCCTGGCAGTAACAGCTGTAGCAATTTCATTTGTGCTTTTCCTTATTCCAGGGTCAAGCCAGCAATCTTTGACCTGCTTCTGGCTGTCTGTATTGCAGCCTACCTTGGCGTTGCCTATGTTGCAGTGCAGGTAAGAGACACAGATGTATCATTTTCCTTATAAAACAAGTTAGCTACAGTAATTCACACAGTGCCAGCACTAAAGCTGGAACAGTAAAGCCAGTTGGCTGTGCTGAAGGCAGTCTCTTGCCATTCCAGTGCAAAACTGTTTTTTAGAGCTGTTTCTTGTAGTCAAGGACATGCATAACTCATTTGCTAAACTATTTTGGCTCCAAACTGAAACTTTACAAGAAATTTTAGTTACCTTGGTAATTTAAAGGTTTGTAGCTTGTAGTGTTAGGAAATATCTGAACTTGGGATGCAGCTTAGAAATGCATCTTCAGGGTTTTGCTTTCTCTTTTCCATGAAACCATAAAAACATCCTGTGTCCATACCTCTGGAAGTGTGATACTCCATGCCTTGGCCAGCCAGATTAAATGTAGTGTTTTTGTGTCAGTGTTAACCAAGCCACTGTGAGCAAGGCTTCTGCTCCTGCCTGGGTTCATGAAGGACATGGATGAAAGGGAAGCTTTTTAGGTCACTCTCAGTTTTGATCACTTCATGTTATTTGTTTCTATTATTTGTTTAGGGAAACCACAAGCGTTTAAAAACTCAGTGTAACAATATAAACAAGAGGAAAAACATATCCTTTGATTTCTGTTAGCAATCTTCATTACTTCTGTTATTTGAATTTGAAATTATTTGAAGCCTGGATCTTGTTACATCTGTCAAATATCAAATCAAAATACAATCAACCCCAGCAAAATCAAAAGAGGAATTAAGTGAATTTGTAAGTCACTGGGGAAATGGTGAAAGAGAAGATCCAGTTAAAGGTTTGCGAATTACTGGGAATCTCTGTGTTTGCCTGGTTCATTTTTACCTTCCTGGAACTGCTGGCAGCAGTGTTTCTATAGAGACCAGGAACCTGCATGTGTTGAAATCTGAAGCTTTCTCTTCCCCTTCAGAAGGAACAGAATTGCATCAAAAAAATAAAATTAAAAAATCTTTAACACATCTTCACAATGGGGTGATACAGACCTGCACAAACACTTCTGTAAGCCATCATTTTCTGTATAATTTGGCTTCCTTGTCATAATTCCTCCTCATCCATCAAGTCCCACTCCATCTTCAGGATGAGTGGTTGATGCAAACAAGGCACTGCATTTGCACACTGGTATTGTTTCAAGCCTTCTGCTAAGCTTTCTGTCTGTTTGGAACTGTCATGGTTACTTTTTTTCCTTTCTGTTTCCAGCACTTTGGTCTCCTTTACAAGATGATACAGAGATTATCCCTTAAAACCAAGCAGCAGTGAAGCACCAAGTCTCCCCCCACCCAGCAGCACTGAGCCATCGGTGAGCCCATTGGGAACCTTCTGCCTTCCACTGAACCCTGCTATTTCTCTTCCTTTGTCTCCTCTTTGCTACTGTATAGAGGGGAGGAAGGCATAAAGAAAATGAAATTTTAACTCTTGTGCACCTTTTAAGTGCTTTTCTTCACCTTCTTCCCCTGACTTGCACCATGTCTGGTTTCCCTTTGCATTTCGGTGAGGGAGAGGCTGAGAGACTTCAGCAATTCCTGCAGTCTGATTCTGAGCAGCTTCTCTGAGTGTAAAACAAAGTCCAGCACCTTCATGGACACATGTCACACAGCCAGCCTGGAAACTGAAACTACAGCCTGAAGTGTTATCTCTGCCCAGCAAACAAGGACTTGGAGGAGTTGTTTAAAAGAAAAAACAGAAAATGCCCATGCAAATTAAAGAGAATGCAATTAGCATGTTTCCTTATGGCACCTCTTCCTTGAGTTCACTGCCTGGCTTTAGGGAGTTGTGCTGAGCAAGCAGTGTCTGCAGCAAGCACCTTCTTGCATTTTGTTTAAACTCACCCCCTTTTAGGAGGTGCACTGTGAATGATCTTGTCCGTTGTTGCCAGGATGAGGAAAGATTGTTAAGATGGGTTTCTGGTATGAGGGTTTTTGCCAGGGACAGGTTCTCTCCTGTCTCTATTGGAGGATGCATTTTGCTGTGTACTTGATTTCTCTGGAGGTTTATGGTCCTTGAACAGTTCACAGCTGCCACCATTCTGTGCTAAAATCTTGCTTGATTTTTGAGGGGTGTTCCATAGTCCCAGCTGCTGCAGGATCATGTTCTGTGCTGTTCCATGTACTTACACAAGCTGGTTACATTGGTAACAAGAGCAAGAGCAGCTTAGACCTGGAAAATATATTGAGATACTACAAGCCCTAGGCTAGTTGTAGTTCTAGAAGATAATCCCGAGCACTGTCCTGCCACCCAGCAAGTTTTGACTCCTTTCTGTAATCTCTTCTATGTACATGAGGTCTCTCACAAGCCACAGTGACACTTTTTTTTAAATTTAAGCTACTATTTCTAATTAAAGTAGCATATCTTACAGAGGCTGAAGAACTATTTTTGAGTTGAGGTGGACCCTTTTTTTTGTGTATACAAGGAAAATTCCAGCTATGCATTCCTGTTTGCACACACCTGCTGTGCACGTGCTTGTTAGAAAAGAAGTTGTTGTGGCCAGCACTGTCCTTTGGGCACCAAAGCACTGATTTCCATCCTTCTTTGTTTGTTTTACCACAGTCTCCTTCTTGGAGTACCCTTACCCCACGATGTGTCCTTTCTGCTACTTCAAATGTGTAGCAACTTGTTCTTTAAAGGGTCTTGTCTTTTCCAGGAAAGCACGCTGGTGTCAGCGGCTCACCGTGGTGTCAGCAGGTGGCATGGTGCCAAGCACTCCAGAAATATCAGCCACACAGGGAAACTTGCCTTTTCCTGGTCTTTTGAGTGCTCATTTGAAATATGTCTCTCTGCATGCGTGAAGTGCTCGTGACACTCCTCTGCCAAATGAATTTATAATGACTTCAGAAGTTGCTGGAGTGGCTGGAAGGTTTGATTGTTTTCCACTGGTTTTTCTGCTCTGCCCATAGAGACTGCATCTGCTGTGCCCTGGGAAGCTGCATACTCTGGGCTGGGTAGGTTTAGAACATGCATGGTACAGTGGCTCTCTGAGGAACTCTGTAGGCTCTGAATATCTGGGAGTAGTTTGAGTCCTCCAGCTGTGTCAGGAGCCAGACATCATCCATTTCTGGTGTGTTACACTTAGGGAGGTGGTGTTCCCTCCAGTCTAGCAGATTTCTTCACCAGTCTTAATGATTAACTCTGTGAATTTGCTGAGAAAAATAGAAAAAAATTATTAGCAATGCTGCTGCAGCTTGAGTTGATACGTGTAAAGTTTGCCAGTAGTGGGCAAGAGCAAACAGAACAGACCTGGAGCTTGTTCCTCGCAGTGGAAACTGTCAGCTTTCAGTCTTCCAGATGAGAAGCTCAGAGTTCAGAGGCAAAAACTTCCAGAGGCTGTAGCACAAAGAAAATACTTTATCTCTGTGTGGTCTCAGCAGTGAACTGTTAACACTCCTGATGCAGTGCCAGAAGCCAGTGGAAACAACCTAAAAAAAAAAGATGGATAAGATTAATGAGGAGAGTTCGTAACCCTGAGGGGCAGTTGGGATGGTACACTGCTCTCTCCCGCACAAGGTTAGTTTGTCCCGTAATCCTTTTGTGTCTCTCTCCCTGGCTGCCATAAAAAGTAGTTTTTACTACAGATAAAGAGTTTTTGCTTTTGATCAAAGTGCACGTGCACTGAAAAATATGTGCTCAAATCTGAGATAGTCAAATCCCAACTTCCTCATAGCTGGAGCAGAGTGCCCATCCTGGGATTGAACTTAGTTCCCACATTGTTGTTTCCTTGGGTGAGTCAACAGAGAAGCTTGCAAAGAGACCCTGGAGCTGATCTGCACTGCAGCATTATCTGATCAAGTCAGTCACCAACACAAAGGCAGAAATCCGAAAGGTGTTGTGATAAAATAAAAATTCTCCACAACATTGCAGAAGAGCTCTGTGTAGCTGATTCTTGTTGCCCTTTTTTTTACCTACCCTCTTTTTTTGAGGAGTTTGCCTGGCCTGTAGGGAAGGGCATGGAAAGCATTATATCCACGTACACACAAGTGGCTAGCAGTTGATGCTTCTAGCCAGAAAACCATTTTCTTTGCAATTTTTCTGACTTCACCTGTTGTCCTGGTGCCGTCAGGGTCTGCACCTCACAAAAAACTGGTTTTCCAGCAGGGTTTAACTGAGGCTGTTAATTCCTTCTGTCCACTTCCACCTGCATGGGCACTGTTGGGGATTGCATGGGAGTAGTTTGGATTATTGTAGTTCATCTCCCAAATAAGAGGGGTTGGTTTATTGTTGGGAGAGAAGTAATGCTATGCAATGTGAACTCCACTCCTGTACTCAGTGCAGAGAAGACCCTGAAGCCAAAGTCGAATTGAGTCTCCCACTATTTGTGGCTGAAAGTCACCACAATCTATTTAGACATTCAAAACCACAGCTATACCCAAAATTGCTGTGGGCCTTGGTTTTGAGGGTGCTCTGTTTGTTTTAAGTCTTGTGTTCTTACACTGTTCATGGCCCAAGCCCAAATCCTAGGCTGCTCCTGCACCCCGTGGTTAAGCTGGGTTTTACATTTCAGAGGTTTTTACATTTCATTTGGTCTTGACTCACCAATCTGAAATGCTGAGGCTGCTCCTGGATGTCTCAGAAAATTGGGCCTCTGGGTACTTGAGTGTGGACTCCTGCTTGCTCACTTTGATCTGTTTAGTTTCCATTTGTAGTTACTGCATAGCAACTTCAAGGTTATAATCTGGAATATTTGCAGCTCAGGAAAAAGACTTGATTTATCTAGCAATGTTAACTCAATTATTTATCTCTTGTGTGCCCTGAAGAACAAATGTATATTGAGGTGAATATTTAAAAGCTAATAGAAAACTCAATGCAGTTCATTTACATATTTTAGGACTATAAATGTAATAATATTTAAGTATTTTAATTTTTTTAATTTGTTTGTCCCTTTTTCCCTTGGAAAAATAAACCAACTGAATAGGTTTGATGGATAGATTTGTCAGAGAACTATTTGCTCCAAAAAATGGAATCTCCTTGCATTATTTGGAGGAATAGACACCTCTACAAGAAGGGAGAAAATCTGTGTATTTAAAAGCTTTATCCTTTCTGTCTAGTCAAAAGTAAAATAGTATGACAGAAAACATTTACACACTCCAAGCATGATTCCGGCACCTTGAGGCGAGCAAATTCCTGTTTATTCAAAAGGTTTGTGCTCATGTGAAGCAATTAAAGTTTCTATGCAAAACAGCTTTGGTACTGTGAAAAACTGGTTACCTCAGCAGGCAACACTGTGTGCTCGTGGAGATTGTTGTGCCTCTGTCCTTACCCAATGCCTATTTGAACACTAAACTATTTATTCAAATTATAAGCATTGCAAGAGATCTGGTCCCTGAGCATGAATTTGTCAAAGTCGTGGTCAGAGGTGTAGAGTGGCAAAGTGAAAAAAGGAGATAGAAGGGGAAAGTTGGATGTCCGCTCATCCTGAGGCCGGGTGGCCGAGGGGTTCTCCTTGTTAAAACCCTTCAAGAACCAGCCGCTTGTGGGGCTGTGCGCTGTCCCGGCGGTGACACGAGGCGACGGGAGCATCTCCCGGTCCCAGCCGCGGCCCGGCTCAGCCGCTGTCCTGCCCTGGGGAGCGCTCCCGGCCCGGTGCAGCGCGGGGCACGGCCGGAACGGCGGCTCCGGGATGCCNGTCCGTTCCAGGGCTCCGCTTCCTTCTCCGCTTCCCCGCCGGCAGCGGGGACACGTGGCTGCGCGTCCGTGAGGCTGGTGCTGGGGATGCCGAGGTCCTGGCTCCTCCGACCAGGCTGTTCAAAGTGGTGATGTGTCTTTCTAGAAAAAAAAGAAACGTCTTCCAAGTCAGAGAAAAGGTTGAAAACAAAGGCCAAACCTTGGAAAGTGACAGAAAAATCGCTGGGATGAGGCAGTGAAGAGAAGGGCATATTCCAGAGATGCAGGGCAAAGAGCTGCTCTAGAAATGTATCATCATTGTTCTCTCTATACAGGTCTTCCCTCTACCTCCTCTGCTTGTAACAGAGTATTTCTGTAGCTGGGGTGCCCAGGGTCCCATCACAGCCCTCTGGCACACGGAGCAAAACCCTACGGGCTGAGGGGCAGCTCGTGCAGGGCTGGGTTTAACACCGGCTCTGTCGTGTCATTATCACAGAATCACAGAATTAACTAGGCTGGAAAAGACCTTTGAGATCACCGAGTCCAACCTATAATTATGTCAGTGCCCTGCTTTGAAGGGAAGGTCCTTGTGGACATCAGGGAGTTCTTTGCTGACAGGGAGAGTGGTCTGAAACCGGAGTGGAAAAAGGTCCAGCTGCCTTCCCTGGATGGAGACTGGGGCTGTGCCAGGCACTCCACTCTGGCTTAGCCTGGCTCTCAGTGCAGGGAGACCTGTGCATGCCACGCTGAGAGACTGGGAGGTGAGCAAACCACACTGGAGGGCTCAGTGCTTTCTCAGCCTGGGTGTCAGCAGCTGAAGAAAAGCACAAAGGATGAGTGTAAGCCTCCAGTGAGATCTGGGGCTTGGCAGGACAGCTCAGAGCAGTGCAGGAAGCTGGTGTGCAGGACTGTTTGATCACTAGTCCCTTCCCTGGCTTTTGGCAGGGGTAGAACTGCGTGGTGGAGGAGGGAAGGCTGAAAACTCTGGCCCTGATGTTTCCTCGTGTCCTCCTGCTAGCTGACAAACTTGTGTTTTGGTACTGGTCATGCCTCTTTCAAAAAGGTGACATTTTGTGTGTTTGTCCCTAATCTGTAATGGTGGAGCTGTGCTTGGCAGGGAGAACACCCCAGAAGTAAAGCTCCCTCTCCTTCCCTGTGCAGATGGGGACAGAAAGGTTAAGAACCTTCTGAATCCTTACCAAGACATTCCAATGCTGCTGTTAGGTGTTCCCTTATTCTTTTGGCAAGTGTCTGATGATGTGATGTCCTGACACTTCTGCAACTCGAGTGTCCCACCTGAGCGTGCGGTGCAAGCAAAGGCAGGTGGAGAAGGGAAGACACATCTTTGTCTAGAGCTTTTCAGCTGATGAGCCACACTTAACTTAGGCCTTTTGCTTCGGGACTTTGATGGTGACTTGCCAGCTTGCCTGGAATTTCACAGGCCCTGGACTCTTTTCACCTGTGGGTTGTGCCTAGCAAAAATTGAGTCAGTGTGGCATTTCTTGAGGAACCTTTTGGTCCTTGCTATAGATTTTTGTGTGAGGGCAGATGAATTTGTTTCAGCTTCACAGAATCAATTAGGTTGGGAAAGAACTCTGAGATCATCGAGTCCAACCTATTGCATGACTAAGCATGGTTTTCATTCCAGAAATTAATTTCTTTCAGAGAAGTTACAAGTATAAATTACTCTCTTACAGGGAACTGTGTACCCTGTAATGGAAATGGGAAGCAAAGTCCTCAAGCTTTTCTGTGCCTCCTAAAATTGCGAACGGCGCAGGTCCTTTTCCACGGGAAACAAAACTCAGCCCCCCAGTTTCTTGATGTCAGTTCAGACGTGGCGTTTGGCACTCCAAGGGCAGCCAGAGTCCTAGCTGCTGCCAGCTTTGTTCTGGGAGAAATCCTGCGCCGTTCGCAATTTTAGGAGGCGGCACCCCGCTCCTGGCCACAGGTGCATGGAAGCGGATGGAGCTGAGCTGCTTGGAAGAAAAGGGACTTTCCCTAGAAAGGCAGGGGCAGAGAGACCTGCCCAGGGTTGTAGACCTGGGGCCGTGTGTGACTCCCCCTTCCAGCTAAGCCCCCTCCAGCCCTGGTGCTCGTGGCTGTGCTCACCGCTGGGTCACAGCTCCGTTACAAAATTGTCTGCTTTAAATAATCTTCTCGCCTCCAGATCCTGGTGCTGAGGCACCGAGAAAATGGGGCGAATGCTAATTTCTGACACGGGTGTGGAGCGGCTCTGCCTTCGTGGGTGCTCAGAGCTCTCCTCTGCTCCGAGGGCCCTCCGCGCTCCAGGGCCGTAAAAACACAGCTCTTCCCTCGCCCGCGGGGATGGGCGTCGCGGCAGTCACAGCCGCCTTCCCTCCTCACCCACGCCGCCTTCACCGCCCTCCTGGCCCAGCCGGTCGGTCCCGAGTGACCCTCCCTGGCCGCTCCCGGGGGTCTCTCGGTGCCTTCCCCGCTGCCCCCCGCTCCTGAGGGGCCGCGGCGGCGCCGGGGCCCGGCAGGGGGCGCTGTGGCGAGGCTCTTTGTGGCGCCGCGGCGGCGGCGCTGGCGGCGGGGCCGTTC
>VZTD01001218.1:447602-490042 GCA_013397725.1 Rhagologus leucostigma | reverse complement strand
CGAGGCTGCTGCGGGGCGCGGGGGCCGCAGCGGGACCCTCGCTGGGCTGCTGGCCACCCCCTCGGGGGGCTCGGACCGACCCCGGGCAGGCGTTCGGCGCTGCGGTTTTAAAACCCGCGCAACAAAGAATATTGGCCGCGAATGTGCTGCTGCTGTCAGTGGCATTTGGAGCAGGGGTGGGGGGGCTTCGTGATGGCACACGGGGAGATGAGGGGTCTTCCTTCGCTGAAGGACCTTTAGTGGGTGCTGAAAAGTTTGAGGAGGCTCTTTTAGCCTCGCTTATTGTTGTGTTTTTATATTGAAGAGCTGTCGCGTTCGGCGTGGCAGCTCCCTACAGTGGAGCGGCTCTACCCCACCCCAGCAGGTGTTTGGGATCTTGTGACCAGCACGGCTCCAGCCAGGAAGGGAACTCACGGAGTTGTTTGCTGTAAGATCCGAGGGGGTGATGGCAGCCTCGCTCCCTGGCACAGGTAGAACAACCTGCAGGGAACCTACAGTGAGTACCCTGAAAGCTGTGGGTGCGCAGCCTGGGCTGTTGTGCCCTAAAACGATCCGTGATGGGGCCATGTGTTGGTGCATGCTGGAGGGAGTGTGCCACGCTCAGTCCTGATGCCTCAGATTTAGGAGGAAGGGTGGGAAAAATCGAGTGCCTTGGCAACGTGAACCGTTCTAGACTGAACAGAGAGGGAAGAGGACAAGAGAAAAACCAATGTATTTTCAAACAAAAGGCCAAATCTAACTCCAGCACAAAGGGAAAACACTTTATCATTGAAGCCTGTGGGGGCTGGGCTGGCATGAATTTAGCTGAAGAAGTGTGTCTGGTTGTGACTGAAGAACGAGGATGCCATGTGCTTGTGTGTCTCTGTGTGCAAGGAACGGCATCCAAACCCGCTGCCAGGGGATGGTGAGTTGCAAGGTTTCAAACCCAGCAAGGAGGAGAATAGGCCCAAGGCAAGAGGCAATTGCACATTTCATTCCAGTTGACATCTTAAATATAGACTGTGCGGTCTGAGGTCGGCTTCCAGGCAGGAGACAAATTCTAGGGATCTGCTTAGGTATGGAAATTAGAGGGGGCAGCAGTGGCATTAGCCAGATGTGTGTGATATTAGCTTGCTGTTAAATGCAGGATTTCTGCAGCAGAATAAATACATCTTTTTGGTTCTAACATTTTTTGAGCGCATGCGGGTGTTGTTGGTCAGGGGTTGTCCAGAAGAGGCTGTTGAGATGTGTAGGTTCTCCGGGGGTTGTTGTGGGGTTGTTTCCACACACCTTCAGTTCCCTCTGCCCCTCCCCGTCCTGTTTTGTACAAAGTGAGAGGCTGGGATTCCTTCCCTGGTGGCATGAGTTTGCATGTAGATCCTTGGCCTGTTTTGGGAACAGCCTCTCCAAAGAAGTCATCCCTTCACAAGGAAGTGTGTGGGGGTTTAGCGTGCACTGAGGGAATTAGATCCACAATCCAGCCCACCATGATGCCTGATCACTCCCATTTGCCAGGTTTGGCTGCACTTGTTTGTGCTCCATGCAGGAAGGCCATCCTGGTGAGGAGCTGCTGCTAGCATCAGCAGGCCTGGAGGGTGCCAGGCCTGACCCAGGAGCTGCAGTGGCCTGGAGCACTGTCACAGCCCCAAAGGGGACACTTTGGCTGCGAGCTCGTTCCTGCACTGTACAGGAGCCACAGCCTTTCTGGGGCAGTTGTAGCAGCAGACTCAGTTTTCTCTCCCCATGTTCCCTGATCTGCAGTGAGATCCAACTGACAGCTCACATGCAGCTTCCATCTGCTTTTTTCCCTTTCTCTCCCCAAAGGGGAGGAAGCGGTTGTGTGAGAAGCCAGCACTGCTGGTGAAGCCCAGCATGTCCTCTTGTGTTCCCTTGCAGCTTGACATAGAGCTGAGCAGCCACCTCTGCCTCCAGGGAGGAAGAAAGGGTGGAAAAGACCTGCCGGGGGCTGGAAGATGTGAGTTGGGCTGCAGTGTCCAAGAGCTGGTCCTGAGTGGGTGCTGAGAATGGATGAATTCGGTGGAGGCAGAGGAAAATCATAGAGATCTAGAATATGAGCTCTGCTATGAAATGGTTTTGTTAGTACCTGACTAGTCATGTCTCAGCAACCTGGCTACTGGTAGCTGATACTGTTCCAGCCTGATATTATTCATGAGGCAGTTTTTCTATTTATGTTAATCACAGATACATTTGCATGTTAATGGCAGTGTTTGTCTCAAAGCTAATATTTTCATGGGAAGAGCAGGGAGGTGTTTGAACAGGCTTTTGGAATGGGTCAGGGCAGGCTGAGTGGGGAGAATCAAGTGGAAATTTTTGGTCTTCTGTTCCAGGATTAGGCAGAAGGCAGTTCCTTCCCAAGTGTCAGCTGGATGGGTTTCCTAGGAGTGCTCATGGCAGGGAAAGTGGAGAGATTAAAGAGTATGAGATGCTAAACTGAACTGCAGGGGAATATTCAGCAGGGGCAGGAGCAGCCGTCTCACAGGCGTGTGGACAGATGGGTGGCTTTTCCAGAGGACAAGGATACAACAACACCCTCAGCCCGACTTGCCTCCCTGGCAGCCCGGTTTTGACTCAGCTTCTGCAGGCTTGTAGATTAGCTCCCCACTGACTCCATGCTTCCCCTGCTGAAGTATTTTATGTGATTTCTGATGCTAAGCAGAATCTAGAGATCCCTCTCTCCTGCAAACTGGCAGCCTTTCCTTGCTCAAGGCTTTAGACTGCTGATGTGTGGAGTAATGCTTAAGATCTGAAGGGACTGTAAATTCCAGAGTCAATGTGTAGTTTGTAGGGAGGATCAGGCACAGAATATATATATTTTTTATGCAGTCTCTTGCAAGTGGAACTAGGCTAGGTTCTGCTTTCAGGGAACTGGAAACCCTCCTGGAGCCCATGGAAGTAGGGTGGTATCACCAACACTGATGGGACATAGAGGATGTTTTAGGGATCTTTGGCAGAATGATGGTGGCCTGGCTTTGGCTTTACAGACAGTGCTCTGGGCGCTGTGCTGCATCCCTGTGCTGGGAATGGGTCACTGGCACTGCCCGAGTGCCAGGGACCTTCCAGGCTGACGCTTCTTGACCCTGAGCACTTTCTAACACCGCGTCCTGTGTCTCAGCAGGCACAGCTGACTTGGTGTGAGAAGTGCCCGAAGAAGCATCAGCCTGTCTGTCTGAGCTTGCTGTTAAGTAAAGCAGGAAATGTGGAAGTGAAAAAACCTAGTGAGAGTGACAGGCCCCTCTGCACCTCTGTGGACATCTCTTCACTCTTAAGCAGATCCTTGGGGGCTCTCTTAAGCTCAAAGTTTTAGGAGCCCGAAGAACCCATGGAAGACATGGTGAGCAGAATCCTGTCACAGCATCCCCGGGGAGTAGCTGAAGAGTTAGTGTGCAAGAGATAGTAGCTCTTCAGGAAGACAGTTTCTTTTCCCCAAATATTTGTTTACACGATTAGGCTCAGAGCACAGTGTTTCTGCCAAACCTTTTCCTGTATTTCTGACCAGGACTTTGCAAAGAGAATGGAGTTGCCTCCTGCATCCTACCTCCAAAACACCTGGTTGTGGAAGGCAGTAATCATGTTTTCAAAAAGACATAGCTGACATCTTTAGCTCCCTCCTTTCCACAGCCAGTACAGCCTCCCAGGTTCCTGCTGTTGGGGAAGTAAGAATGAGATGAGATGGATGAGATTAATGAGAGAAATGCCTTCAAACCTCAAGGCTTAGAGACCTGAAGAGCTCAGGGGTGGAGCAGTGGACCAGGCTGTCCTGCGCCTGTAGCCCCAGTCCAGCCGGGATGTTAGAGACTGCCTGAGTGCTGCTTCATGCTTGAGTGAAGGGAAGGAGCACGAGCGGCTTCTGCTGAGCAAATACCCACATCCTGGAAAAGCAGAGCAGCAGTGGGGATTGCCCTTGGGTTGGAGTGAGGCATCTTCAGGCTCCATAGTTACAGGATGTTTCTGTCTCTAGAAGCTGCTGCCTCTTGGTACCTGAGCTCCTAAAAGATGAACGGTGTTACAGGCTGCTTTGCTGTAGGGAAGAGAAGGACCAGGGGACTCTAGGGAGGGGATTCATGGCACTTTTTCACGGTGGTGCTGGTGGATGTAGGTGTTGCTGGGCTTTACCAATCCCTGATCTGGCATGATGACAGTACCTCCTTGTGTGAGAAGTGTCTCTCCTTGATTCTCACTAAATGACGTGTCTTTGTCCAATCCTCATTTTTAGCTTGTCCTCCCGTGGACTGAGGTTTTTGAGCCTGACAGTGTGCTTTGCCTCAGTTTTGATGGTCCTGAGCTCTGGAATATGGGACTCGAGGACAGGCTTTGCGTGCTTCAGGTAGACATAACTCCACTCCTATCCTAAGTTTTCTTAGGTTTGATGGCTGATGCTCCTGAGGCAAGGATGGTGCCTTCGTTGCACGTGGGCATAGTACCGGTGCATTGAAGCTCTTAGTGGAATAAATTGCTTATTCCCAACTGCTGACTTCAGAGTTTTGTGAGCTAAACCTGACCCAAATTATCTTAGAATGAGTCTTGTATGACTTGCAAAGTAGCAGACTCGAGCAGCAGGTGGAATTGGGTAAACATCCGTGTTTGAAGCTTTCGTGACCAGGCTTTCAAATCCGTTAGAAATAGATTATAGGGGTTATAGAGTCTGGTCTCTCTGGTTATAGAGGTGCTTTTGAGGCTTGATGTCAGAGTAGTCCGTGGGGGAGAGTGAAAGCAGAGGGCAGCTTCCCCACCACGACAGAGCCAGCTGCCTTTGCCAGGGGAAGTAGAGTTTACCCGCATTCTTCCTGGCCTCACTGCATTAGTTAAATTACGTGTTGGTCCCACGTTTGACTTTGGTGCAGCATTCTTGGTTCAAAACCTGGCAATAAGAAGCTTTAATTACCTCTTAGAGATATCTAATGCTTGTGTGCTGTTTATGGAAGATTTTTTTTTCCCTAGCAAGAGGTGTGAGGACAGATGCAATTTGCTTACCTGCAGCAACTTCTTGGAGTTGGGATGGAAGAACAGGATAATCGTGTTGCTGTGAGTTGGGATTGTCCTGAGGAGCTGGCTTCTGCCTGGCCTAAGGGTGTTGTGTACCATGGAGTCACACTGGGGTGGAAGGGAGAGGTCCAGACAGTCCCTGCACCTACCGTTGGATCCATGGAGAGCTGAAGCAGCTTTGGAGTACCCCAAGCCAGGCACAAGAATGTGGAAGCAGAAAATTGGGCCTCTTTGGCCATAATAATGCATCTGCAGCCCCAGCACAGCAGTGTAGACAGGGATGTTCATCAGCAAGCCAGAGGGACTCGTCCTGCCTTTGCTTGGGATGTGAAATGCCACTGTGGATAGGAGGGGGGTGAGTGAGGGGGTCAGATGCATTCTGAGTCTATTCTCCAGTGCTTTGCCTACCCTCATCTGAAACAACTCAAGTGACAGAGCTTCAGGCACTTCCCTGGGGAGATCATTCCACAGTCTAAATCTCTTTCTGCTAGGAAATGTTTCTTGATAACCAGCCAGATTTTTCCTTTGCTTATTCTTAGCATCAGAGCACCCAAAGCTGATCCTTCTTCTTCCTGGAGGGGCTACAACTCCTCCCCTCCTCCCTTGGCTCCAATATTCGTCTGAGATGTTGAGTCATATCTTGACTAAGAATGTCAGGATCTGGCCTTTTCTGTGTGCTTTTCATCTGGCTTCTTAAGTTGGCCCTTGCGGAATGCATGGTGCTCTGCTGGGCTCTGTATTTCCCTTGTCGTGCATATGTACGTTGGTGTGTGTTTGTGTGCATCATACAGCACAGAAGGCCGGGCCTCTCCTCCTGTAGCTTTCCCTGATTTGTGAATCTGGATCACGGAGCTTTTGTATAAGCCTAAAATCCCAGATACTTTTCTTCTTTCCTTGCTTTTTTTCTTTTTTTCTTTAAATCAGTAATCGTGCTGGTCCTTGCCTCTCTCCTGATCCTTGTGTTTGGGACTGTTTCTGCCACAGACAAGATCAGCTTCCCTTTTGCTCTCCCGTTGTGTCTCACCTTGTTCAACACCTGTGTCAAGCCCAGTTGATTCACTGGGACCCTTTTCCAGCTCTTAACAGACTTTAGATGTGGCCTGCAAGTCTTTTAACGTTGTTTCTTTGTCTTTTTTTCCCTGGAGCCTTAGACACATCCAAATTACATAACATTTGTGTTGATGTTCATCTGCAAGTGCCTGTCTAACTTGACACTCGCTGTATTTGCTGCAGGTTGTGCATTCCTCACATACTGTGCCAGAGACTCTGCCATCAAAGCCCAGACAGCTCTGCATGAACAGAAGACTTTGCCAGGGGTAAGTCCCGGTGAATTGTGTGGAGTTGATGCCGTGGGCAGGAGAATGGGGAATTGTCAGGAGAGGGAGCGAGGGCAAGAAGTAGCTTAGATCAATTTTCCTGCTTGTGGAAGAGAAGGGTGTTTCAGGGATTAGAACAGGGATATGGGAGTGGAAGCACAGCACTGTTCTTCACAGAGCTGCTGCTTTTTTTCTCTGGCCAGGCCTTTTTCTGTGCTACTCTTTGCTCTCTGTGTTGTGACAGGACACCTTCAGCTTTCTGTCTCTGTCACTAGGGAGCTGTGGGCTTTGGGGTGAAGTGTGTGGGTGCAGCCTGCACAGTGGGCATTGCTGGAAAACTCACACGAGATGAGATACCAGAGCCTTTTTCCGGGTGTGCAGAACCTCCTGGTGTATCCACTTCTACTCTGTCATTGCCCTGCAGGGTGCCTGGACAGAGCTCTGATGCAGTGGCTGTGTTGGATCAGCCTCTCAAAAATAAAAAAATGCTCTTGTCACATCCCATTGTTTGGAAGAGAAATGGGTTATTTAAGTGAGAGCAGGACTTCTGGTCTGTTCCTGGGTCTTGCTCACTCCACAGCTGGTCTTGGGAGCAAAGTTCAGTGGGATTTGAGGGAGGCTGGGCACTGTGGAACAGGTCCCTCCTTGCCTGGCAGTCCTCTGCCTCCCTGGGACCTGCTGGAGAGCTAAAAGGAGTTCTGGATTGTTGCCTTTCCCATTTTGGTATGATTTAAGAGCTTTGACTGGGCAGTTCCCTTGCTGTACTGAGGGGGTTGATCAAGCACATTGAAAGGATTCATTTGGAGGTGAGTAGGAGGAGGAGTTGGGTACTTATAGATAGAAGCTCACAGGAGGCCCTGAGTGCTCAAGGCAACAGAATAATTAATGTAAACCAGGGGTCTCTGGAGGGTGGTTAGGAATTCTTAACCATAACATTTCCTCTCGCTTCTTGACAGGTCCAAAGAGGTCCAAAGAGCTTCCCTCATCTCTCCCAGCTGCCCTCAAGACCTGCACACACACCCCCACACACACCCACACACCCTTTTCTGTATCTGTTTACCTGTGCTTTTTTTTGCATGGGCCTGTGCTGGCATTTGAGTGCTGGAAAATGCATGTAACATAATTACCACTTAACAGGATCCTTATCTCAGGACAGCCAGGGGGAAGAGTACAGATAACCAGCACAAATCTGCCTGAGTTATTTTTGTGTGATGGGAAATGATCAGCTTTTTGAACTAAAGCAGTGTAACCTCGTGTGTTGGTCCAGGGCAGAGCTGACAGTGTCTATAAGAACAAGTCAAAGGATGGAGGAGCAGTTGAGAGGAGTCATGGTACAGTGCTGTTAATGCAGTGGGGAAGTCAGACATGTCTCTGAAAAATTATTCATGTGAGGCTTGATGGATTCAAGGCAATCTCAGTTTTGCTACAATTCTACATTGGGAATTTGTTGCATGTTTCACTGTATTCTCTACTGTCTGTGCTCTCAGGGGTTATAGAGAGCTGCATGGAGCAGTGTTTAAAGCAGCAATTTATCTATGATGTGGTGATCTAAAGGCTTTTTATGTTAAGGGAGGTGTAAGACACTGCCTGGGAACAGTAAGAAGTCTGTGGTAGGTGAGTACTTTTGAACATCCTTGTCTGGAGACAGTTAATGAGCAGTGTGGTGTAATTATGTTTCAGGATTAGGATGAAGATGAGCTGTGCTGCATTTGGAGCTGTCTATTTTCAGGCTGCCAATATACCGCTTCATCACATTTAGTTTCTCTTTTGTTCAGTCCCTCAGTGACCAAAGAGGCACAATTCTGTCTCTGATCATTTAGAGGTGGTTATTTGGCGTGGGCATGGGCTGGGTGAGCTGAGGTAGCTTTCAGCAATGGTTTGCTGGTGTCTGTGTAGCATCACCCGTCCTTCTGACCCAGCTGATCACAGGGAACACTTTGGAAACAAATCACAGACAGAAGTGCCAGGCAATTGCTTCCCTGTTTAGGGAACAAGGCCGTAAAATTTCATCTCTGTACATTCACATCTGGATCATCTTCTGATGAACTCTGGGGCTAAGCCCATCCCCAGGAATTTAGCCAGGGCCCCAGCATAGGGCAGAGCACGGAATGTACCGACCACACCTCTGAGATTTCAGTCAGTGGGCCACAGTCTGGTAAACAGCTGATTTCTTGTGCATTTTATGCACCTATATGCTCTCTCTGTGTTGCACATAGCAGTAGAAGAAAGAAAGTTGAAGGGTTATGAAGTGTAGTGACACAAACTGTCACCTGAATGCATGGCCAAGCATCAGCAGGTTTAGAGACAGCAAGGGATCAAACTGGCAGAGGAAGGATCTTGTGCTGATCCTACACTTGCTGTTGTACCACCAAGCAATTGTAGATGCCACAAGAACCAAAGTACCTTCCTTTGTTGGTCTCAGTGCAGAGAGCTGTGGTTGAACTCAACAGTTCATGAACCTGAATAGAGACAAATGACTTTCTTGGTCTAGACTGAGGATTTGGTAAGGACAGATTTGTGGAAGTGCTTTGATATGGTTTCTGAGAGGTCCTTAGGCTATGATCAGGCAGCTGGAGCAGGAATTCTGGGTTCTCTTCCAGGCTGTCACTGGGTAGGTCTGGGCCCACAGAGGTGTTGCTGAGGTCCTCCAGGTCTGATGCCAGCAATGTCAGCCCACCTGCAGGGCCATGAGTGCAGTGTAGCTTACCTAAGCTTATATATATATAATTATATTTGTATTTTAGGTTTTCCACGTAAGTCACTAGGAATCACTGTGGTCTGTATTTATTCTTGTGGCATTTGGGGCAAGTTCTCTTTTTTTATGAGATCAAAATTCTCTTTTGTTTCTGAATTGAGTGCTGTTGGATGTATGATAACTGAATGGAATTTAAACTCTAAAAAGCTTATTTTTTGACAGTAAGGCTCAGCATCTTTTTCTGAGGTAGACAGAATTTTGGCTTTTACATTCTTTTATATGGGCCAGTGTGCTCAGGGTGTGAAGCAACAAGACTGTCACAGAATCATCAGGATGGGAAAGACCTCTGAGATCACTGAATCCAACCGTTAACCCAGCACTGCCAAGTGCACTAAACCATGTCCCTAAGGGCCACATCCACACATCTGATGGTGACTCAACCAGTCTCACCTGTACAGCTGTATATTGTGTTATCTAAAACACCTGTGCTGCCCTCAGAGCTGGCAAATTGTTAAAACCAGGCCTTTAAGGCTTTTTCCTAAATCCAGTGTCCTCTTCAGCTGCCAGCCAGCTCAGCAGTGCAGTGTTTCACCTTCTCCCCACTCCCTGGCACACTCCTCCCTGCCTCAGTAAAATGATATTGTATCTCAATAACCCATGCCTTTGATTCGTGATTGTGCCTTCACTTTGCTGAGTTCTGAAAGGAATTGGAGAGGTTATTAATGACACACAGTGATCACACAGCAAGTTAAAGCCTCTTGCTAAGTGAAATTTGAGGGAAAAGCATCCAGCTTTTCAATATTTCGCAGAAACGCTTTATGTCTCTTTTCATTTGCAGCCAGACAGTTGCAAATTACATAAAATTGCTCCTGAAGAAGAAGAGGAAGAAGAATAGAGGGAGGAAGTGGAGGGGGGGAGGTTTAAAAAAGTAATTCTTTTGGCAAGGTACAGTTACAGTTTTATTTCTATGCAGAACAAAGAAAGGCCTGCTGAAAGGTAGGCAAGTAAGTGGCAGAAATTGGTATTGATCCAAGCTGGGAATATGGGCAGTTTAAGAGCAGTGATGAGGGTACTGAAATGTGGCTACATCATAGTGAGAACTCATGGATGCAGGGACACAGGAATGGAAAATTACAGAGAGCAGCAGCATGAGAGCAGAGACTCTGGGAGTGCACCAGGGGTTGAGATGCTGCAGCACTAATTCAGGTGGTTGGGCACCAGGATTAGTGCAGAGACCCAGCAGAGCTCGAGCAGAGGGCATCCCTGTGGGTAGGCTGTGTCCTGTGCTGCCAGGAGCAAGGGCTCACCTGGGCCATCTGTCAGGATCCACAGCCTGTGGTGGTAGGAGGGAGCACAGGTGTCTGGAGGGACTTTGCTGGAGAGGGCAAAGCATCTCATTCTTCTCTCCCCTCTTGTTTGTGCAATGCTGGTGTGAAGCCAGCCTGGACCAGTATTTCTCAAAGTTTCATGTGGTCTAAATGTTTGGCTGAGGTTTGAAGCTGGGTCCCACTTGTTAATCTTTGCAGCTGCAACCCTTGAACAGGGCAGGGTGGAGAAGTTTTTCCCGTGTCCATCCTGCAGGTTTGATAGACAATACCAGCACGTTCCTGAGAGCCATGCAACATCAGTCAGCAATACAGAGAGCATGCCAAGGCTGTCTCATGGAAATGGCAGCACCAGGGCATGAAGGTGCTGGGCTAAAGCAGCCCCTGGGCAAGAAGCAGCAGAAGTGCCTGTTCAGTGCAGAGGGAATTGCCAATGCTTGTGCTGTTGAGGGTTTGGCTTGAGGGGCTGAGAACTCTCAGTGAGGCAAGGCAGCTGCCCAGTGAAGTGCCTACACTGAAGAGCAAGCTGCCAAGGCAGATATTGCCTCCTGTTCCCTATGGAATTGGAAGCACAGTGAAACTAAAGATCAGCTGTTCTGCATGCTGACCGAGTGGACACATGCAGGCTCTGTCCTGTGCACAAGGGGTCTTCCTTTCTCCAGAGAAATCGCTGCCCTTTGCACAGCCAGGCCCTGGCATCTCCTTGCAGCACAGAGCTTTGACTTTTGCCTCCCAGAGCTGGCTCTTCCCTGGTGATCTCCCTTACCTGTGCTTGTGAACACACCTCTACCTGCACAGACCTTCGTCTTTGCAAAGGCACCACCCTCCTGAGCAAGGCTCCACATTCCCACCTCCGTGGGGTCATTTGGGGTGTGTGCCTGCACACAAGTGTTTGTGAATATGGATATAGATGGGATCATAGGATAATTTATGATGGGAGAGACCTCTGGGGTCTCTGCTTCAACCCCACTCAAAGCAGGGCTGACTACACCAGATCACTGAGGGCCTTCTCCAAATGAGATCTGACTGTCTCCAGGGGCATCCTGCAGTCACCTGGGGCCTCTTTTCTAGTCTGCCAGCACCCCTAAAGGGAAACAGCTTATCTCAAATCAGCCCAGAACTGGCTCAGGGGATTCATTTGGTGGTGCTGGGGCTTGGGCCCGTTTTGGGTGGATTTTCCCGTGGGTGCGTCATTATCGCCGGAGGTTTTGCTCCGCTCGGATTGTCGGTGTTAGTGGTTGCCAAGGGAACTGGCACAGCCGCTCTGTGTGCAGGCAGAGGGTCCCTGTGCCTGGCTGTCTCTGTTACATCAGCAGAGATGTCTTTCCCTGGACAGTCATTACCCTGCCATGGGGCAGGAGGAGGGCACGGCTGCAGCAGCCCAATGGCGGCTTGTGAACCTGCCAGCACACCCCGGAGAGGCTTTTGCAGGCTCTGCAGAGCTGCTGTGTCCATCAGCTCAGACACCTGCTGCCCCAGGCTCTGCCCTTCCCTGGTTTCCTGGGGTCCTTGGAGGCTGCAGCTTGTGCACGGAGAATCGCCTGAACGTGCTCACTGGACCAGTGGTGCAGCGGTGGGCACAGGGAGAGGCACAGGGTGCTGGGTGTCTTTTCCAATGGAAAGATCAAAGCCATCTGAGTGTGGCACTGCTCCCAGCTTTTCCCCATGCAGCTTTCTTGCACTTGCTCAGAGTAACTTGGTGACCCATCTCACAGCATCTTACTCCTGCTTTTTGCCGGCCTTGAGCCTTAAGCATTCCTTAGGCCTGCTAAGCACTTTCTGTCTTGGTGGGAGTGACAAATGTGACAAGTCTTGGGCAAGTCTGTCTCTGCTGAAGCAAGATCCTGCAGCTGACACAGGACTGTGGGTCTGAGCACCCAGCTGTGCCTGGCTCCTCAGGCCCATGGCTTTCTGGAGGCCAGAACAATCTCTCATGGTCTTGATGAACTTTCTAGAGGAGTTTTTGGGTTTTCAGTTTCATCAGTCCTTCAACAATCTTCCTTGCTCATGCAAAAAGACATAATTGAGTGATGCAGGCAGGAGCCTATGTGGTTTTTACTCTGGGATTTACATCCTGCTTCTGCCACAGGCTTCCAGCGTGATCTTCATCGCCACATGCCTCGATTCCTCCACCTGGAACACACTGCTCATAATTATCCTTGTCTCCTCCACAGTGGGATTGAATGAGGTGAATTCATAAGCAGCTTTTAGAGCTGTGCCAGAACTTGGTACTAACGTTGCTCGTGTTTCTGTGTGAGACAACTCCCCTTTCTCAGGGGAGGATGGTTCTCCTGGACAGGACTAAGGCACACTGAGATGTCAGAGGGAAGATGCAAGTAGGATGCTCGAGCACTGAGACTGGCACCAATCCATCCCTGCTTGCATTCCCAATCAGAAACGGAATCCAAATGAACAAATTAGCATTTAGATTTATGTGCTCTGCCCAGTTAGAAGTGATTATGATCATTCAGGCAGGGCATTTTTAACTGGCCGGAAGAGGAGAAGCCCACAATTTGTAAAGCTGAAGAGCCCAGGACCTAATTCTGCCAATGGCCTTGGATGCCTTTCGGTTCCTGCCATCCCAGAGGAGCCAGCCTGCATTGTGTGTTTCATACATTGTGCTTCTGACCCTCTTAACACTGTGAGGTTCCCCTGCATTGCACCTAAGGGGCTATTTTACATCACTTACTCGTAATTAATAGAGAGGCTTGCCCTGCTGTCCCAGAGGGCTTTTTCCTTCTATCCAGCTTTTGCAGTTTGAAAGCTGAATAAGCGGGATTTGGGAGTCAATGCGTCTCCTTGAAGAGCAGGGCTACCAGATTGCTGAGCTGACTGACAGTTCGTGCTGGGCACTGAGTAAACATGGGGAGCCAGTTCACCTCCAGAAGTCTTTTTTTTGGGGTGTGGTGAGAGAAGTGGTGCATTTTGGCCTTGGTGAAACCAATAGCAAAGCTTCCTCTGACTTTAGGAGTGCCGGGAATTTTCCTTAGATCCTTAATCCCAAGAGTGCTGCGAAAGTGGGGAGCATTTCCTCAAAAGCAGGGGGGGAAGTCCAAACAGAGCAGGGTTCCCTGCTTCTCTGTGCTGCCCAGATCCTGGGGATGGGGTGGGATGTAATCCAGACACTTGTCAGCAAGGCCTCTCAGCCTTGCCTCTTCCCTGGAAGTCCCTGGGCTCCTCTGGGCTGCAGTGATTCTCCCTGTGGGTATCTCCTCACAGCTTCCAGAGGGCTGCACAGGACACGTGGCTGCTGTGCTTTGTGTAACGCTCCCGAGGTCGAGGTGGCCTCGTCCCCATCTGGCTGCCCTGTTGCTTCCCACCAGTAACCCCCCCCAGAAGGGCAACAAAGGCTGCAGGCTTGTGAGAGGGAGAGTGATGCAGGCAGGGAAACGTTGTCTGTGAGAGCTCTGAGCAGGGTAGGGACAGCTGTGTTCGGGAAGTTGTGTATCCAGCCAGGAGGGAAATGTGAGAGAGAAGCTGGAGCAGGGCAGTAGGAGCTTTGTTGCCCATCTGGTGCCCACTGCTGCTCCAGAGGATTTCTTGAGTGCAGTGGGTCATGGAGCTGACAGCCCTTAGAATGTCAGCAGCAGTGGGTAAGGAGGACCCTGAAGTGTGAGGGTGAGGGACTGGGGCAGGGGACGTTTGGCCCACGGTGTCCTGACAGCATGTGCTAAATGTTAATGTGATATTCTTAAGAAACGAAGACTAATAATGCTCAGCTGAATAATTTAACAGGGAAGATGAAGCTCAGCTTGTGAGGCAGGTGCAGGCTCATGAATCATTTGCTCGAGTTCTCCGTCCTACACGTGTGCTCACCTGTGTGCTCCTGTGTAGTAAAAGGCATCCATGTCTGTGCATGTGCATCTTCTCCACTCTGGAAATTTAAGGCAGGCGCATCCTGACTGCTGGATTCTGGGCCCAGCTGAGTGTATACAGGTAGAGTTTTCGTATTCGTGTGTGCTCTCTGATTACCGTGGAGCCTCAGGTGATGACTGGAGGCCAGAAGAATTTGTACTTCCAGAGTTTGCTGTGTAAGCTGGAAGCAGTAAGTCCTCCCTGCTGTCCTGTTCCTCGCTTTCTCCCTCAAATGGGAGAGATAAAGCTTGACCATCCTTACTGTGTGTTCCTGTAGGGGACAGAGCTCTTTGTCTGAGACCTGTATACAAAGTTTAGGACCCCCCAGGGACAGTTCTCAAGGCCTTGAGACCCATGGAGTTGAGTTAAAGCTGCTGTGGACTCCCTCTGCTTGAGAGGCCTTTGGTAATTTGTTCATCTTTGGTGGCAACATGAGACTTGGAAGGATTAAAGTGGTGATGTCCTTCTTCATGGAAGCCTCTGGGTGTCTGCTTCTGTGCAAGGAGGGCCATGGCTGCCTCTGCCTCAGCTGGGAGACCTCCCGTTTCAGGAAGAAGCAGGCAGGCAATGCTGCTGCTCTTCTCCAAGCCTCTGCATCTGGACAAATTGCTTGTATCTTGTTTTCTTCTCTTTACCCGTATCTTCCAGAGCAGATGATGACCAGCCCAGGGACCTGACCTCAGGTTGGTGGGTGTCTCTCAAAGTCGCTGGAGCTGGCAAGGTCTCTGGAAATGGACAGCCCTTTACTGAGGGCTTGGTCTGACATGGGCGGAGGGAAAGTCTTCCTGTGCTGTTTCAGGTGGGAAGAGAGGAGCTGTGGTCGCAGCTGAGAGGTGCAGGGCAGCCTTGCTCTCTCTTATAGCCCCAGCCAGGAGCTGCCTCCAGGTTTGCACCAGTACTAACCCACATCGCTGTACTGGCACTGCCACCTCTCCTGCCAGGGCATCGTGCTGTGGCCCAGTTGTGGGCACATCACCTCACCTGGTCAGTGGCTCTGTGGGATCACCACCCCTGGGGTCAAGTCCCTGGCATGGGGGAAAGGATAGAGATGGACAGATGGGTAGAGGGGGCCCCTTCCCCAGAGATCATATCAAAATGTCTCTTTTGTGCAAAGCAGAGGGAATGCCCCCAAGAGCTGGTTTCTATGGCAACTGCAAATGTCAGGTTCCATGTGGTGAATAACCGTTTCCATGACAACACCTCCTTTATCCTAGGTGCTGGGAGCTGGAGTGACAGCCCTGTTGGGGGAGGGGACAGGGAGATGGCCTCAGGTACTTAACCTCCCCCTCGTCTCCCCCCATCCTTCCCGACTCCTCGCCCTCAGCCCCTGCATCCCTGGGAGGGTGGTGCTGGCTGTGTGTGCACTGCATTTCCACAGCATCGCTTCCGCCCCTCCTACCCCCAAATGGCTTTGGGGCTTTGGCTTCCTCACAGAAGCTGAGATCCGAGTCTGTCCCTCTGTCTCCCTCCCCATCAGTTCAGTTAGTTTAGCCCTGGTTTTCATCCTGGATAGAAACAAAACTATTCCTCGGTGCTGGGGGAGCAGTGGGATGTGACGTGGCCAGCTGCCTCTCCTGGCTCTGCACGGAGCCCTCTCATCTGAGCACACATCTGGGCTGCCTGCCCTCTCCCACTCAGCCTGCTCCCGCAGCTCTGCCAGCCTCAGCTCACACAGGCAGGCTGCCAGGGACCATGAGCAGTGACAGGAGCCTCTCAGCAAGGAAATTGGAGGCTTTGTGGAACAATCTCTGACCGCAGACTCCTGAACCCCTGCCCCACATCCCACTCAGCTCAGGAAAGAGGTGCCAGGCCCTTGGCAGCTCCTGGGCGGAGCAGCAGCCCGAAGGCTGGCGAGTTCCAGTGCTGCAAGTGCTGGGGCCACATGGCAGCAACAGCAGGATGTCAGGAGCTCTGCAAATCCATGCAGCTGATCAAGAGTGGGAAAAGGACCTGCAGCCTCTCCTTCCCTAAATGATTCAGCAGGTCTTGAGGGATGGAGGTTGTTGTCTGTCAAGGTGCAGCACGGCAGCAGCGTGGCCTTCCTTTGGGGAGCTGCCAGCCCATCTCTGGGGCCATTATCAGCAGCCCCATGATCAATCCTTGAGGCAGGAATTGCGTGGGCCTGCTCCCAGCCTCTGCTCGTCCTGCCTGAGGTCCATCAGTCAGAAGAAGCCAGCTCACAGCCCCCAGCTGGCAGGCTGTGTGCCATGCCATGCCAGCCTGTCACCTCCTGGTTGGCACCTCTGTCCTGTGAACTGCAAAGCTACCTCACGGATTTCCTCCAGCTGTTGGGGATGTGGGCTCTGCCTCTGGTTTCTGGCCAGTCTGGCTCAGCCACCACTTGGAGACTGACAGCCCTCCACATACTGCATGCTGGCTTCTAAACACATTTCAGTTGGTGACTTTTATGGCTTGATTTCGTTTTCTGTTTTGTTGCTGTTTTTCCTCAAGGGTTTCCTAAGAGAGGGGGCAGACTATGCCTGGACCTGCAGCTCGTGTGCAGGCCTTCCCTGCGATATTCTGATTGTTTTTTATTATGAATGTCACTGATTCAGGTCACTGTCAGCCTCTGTGAATAATGCTGAGAGACATGGAGTGAGATGTGCTGTGAATGTGGAAATCTGCCCTGTGCACCATTCCTCGGAGGATATTCTGGTGCAGTTGGATCCTGCTAGCTGGGAAAGGAGGCTACAGCTTGTCAGCTGCCTCTCTGGGCAGCACAGGACACACAGACCTGCCAGCAGATGAGTTTTGCCCTGCTTTTCAAACCAGGCAGTTAAAGCTGTGGGTTCCTTAATGCAGCTACTTCTGTCTTACCTGGAGAGTCCTGATACCATGTGAGCTAAGCTACCCTTCAGGCTTGTTTGTGGTTGGAGTATTGCTGTTGCCACTAAAGGCTGCAAAAGAAGGAGAAACCTCTTCTCCACACCCAAGCCAGAGGAGTTTTGTCACTTTCAACCTCAGCACTGCCCCTGAGGGCCAGAGATGAGAGATGTTGCTGGAGAGCAGCACTGCCCTTCTCAAGAGCTACTCTGGTGCTCAGAGCTGTCTGCGTGAGGGCTAGGGAAGGGGAAACACGACATGCCTGCTTGCTGTGCAGCTTCTAGCCAAGTTCAGAGGCAGCGTCTCTTCCCTGCTGCAAGGACAGTAAGTGGCTCAATTAGGTGACGTGGCCATGCCTGCACTGAGTCAAGGCAGACACAGGAAGAGCTTCCAGGCACAGTCTCACCTCAGGCCACCCTGACCACTGTTCAGGCTCCAGTCACATGGTGATGAGCTGCATCCTCAGAGTCCTTTCTGTGCCACTTGCAGCACCCGAGGAGGCAGAGGTTTATGCATGGTGGGCATTTCCAGGAGAGCTGTTCTCTGGGGCGAGCAGCTGAGCAGGGAAAAGCGCCAGGTTTCTTTTGGAAGGAATGGTCCCTTCTTCAAGGGTACTGGTTGCCATCACGATGTCTTGGTTTCCCTTCTGCCACCCTCCTGCTGCCCTGTTGACAGTGCCTTTAGCAGCGTGTGCTGGGCAGTGGGCCAAGCAATAACCTCTGCATTTCTCTTCCCTTGCAGATGGCGCGTCCGATCCAGGTGAAGCCTGCGGACAGCGAGAGCCGTGGAGGTAGTTGTCATCTCTCCTTGTTTCTCCTTTGGTGGCCCTGTACTTGTGAGGGGGACCAGGAAATGAGACACAGGGTCCTGACCCTGCCTTCCTCTGTATGAGGAGGAGTCCGTGTGTGGCAGAGATCTGGGGGGCAGGAGGGCAGTGTAGGGACACAGCAGGCAGCTGACAGCGCACCAGGTCCTAAGGGTGATGATGTGGCTGCCCCCTCCACCCTCTTTCCCAGCTATTTGAGGGTGCCATCAGCCTGGCAGTATCTGTCCCAGCACATTACTGAGCAGACCTGTGTGGCACTGGGGCTCCTGAAGCCCTTAGGAAGAGGTTCCTTCATTGCTACACCTGATCAGCCCGATAAGAGCCAGATCCCTGCAGCAGCACTGGCTTTTTAACGTGTTCAGCTCATTGCTCTGCAGCTGATTCTCCTGTCTGCAGCTCCCTCCACTGCCTCCCCCATCACTGCTGAGCTGTCTCAGCCCTGCCACTCTCAGTCCTGCAGCAGCCCCCAGCACATTGTCAAGGCCAAAATGCTGTTGCAGAAAAGATCACACGATGGGGAAATAATGTCTGAAGGGAAAGGATCCTGAGATGGAGGTGCTGTCAGCCTGCAGGGGACCAGCTTGGTCAGAGCAGCATATACTGAGAAGTTCAGAGCTGGAAGGTTGGGAACAAGAGACTCTGGTAATTTAATGGGGAGCTCTCAGCAGCTCAAATTTCTCCTCCAGGTGGAGAAGGTTTGCAACTTCAGCCCTTTCCAAATCCATTAACTCATTTTGCTTCTTTTCCTTGCCTTACTGATCTATTTCTTTTCCTTTTCTCTCCATTCCTACATCTGCCTCTCCATGCTCTATGCTGTTGGTGCTGCCCCTGAAAGCAGTTTAGCAGAGGCCAGGGGAGGGTTTGTGTGCTGCTGTTTGTGCTGTGGAACAGCATGTCCTGCGTGCTTTATTTAGATTTTGGAAGGCTTTTATTTTAAATTTCCAAACAGTTTGTAGTGCACTGTCAAGAACATGAGATATATTTTATAATATTTTATATGAATGTGTGTATTTATGGTTGTGTGATCCTCCTTTTAAAAAAATGTCTTAAGTCAGAATCTGTAACTTTTGGTTGTTTACTAACTTTTACTGAACTCTGGGCGTTTTACTTCAGCCCCTTGGTTTAGGGTAGAGTTTAAGGCCCTTATCTGTGCTATAGACAATAAAAAGAGACCAGAATCTTCAGGGTGTTTCACTCTCACTGTTGAAAATGATGCTATGAATGGATGAGAGATCCTTTAGTTGTGCCTGCAGTGGTTGTAGAGTGGGTCACTGACACCCCAGATTGCCTCTGGATTCAACCATAAGGTGGTCAATCCTTCCCCTGCCACACTGATTTAAAAAAAAATGTTTATGTGTCTGATGAGTGCAGCTCTGGAGTCTCTGGTGTCTAATCAGGGCTGAGGCCATCTCTGCATCTCTCTTTTGTTGGTGGGGCACTACTGGGGACTCTTCTGTAAACACTCACCTGGTATCAGGTGTTGGGGTGTGACATCTCTGATGCCTCTGTCAAATTGAGCTGGAACAGGTCAGCAGGTTAAAAACCAGGATGCTGATTTGGAAACAAGCTTTTGGCCAAGGCACTGGACTCTGAAATCTCTAAGCTTATGAAAAGCGCCACATTCCCTAATGATTGCAAATGTCAGAACATCAACTCTGCTTCCCATGGACAAGAACAGTAATCTTTGGAGTCTGAACACCTGTCTCCTGCAGCCTGTGCACCTCCCTTCAGGCTCGTTGCAGAGCTCAAAAACAAGCAGCTCCCACAGGATCCATGACAAACTGGATTTTTTCCTGAGGCAGGAGCAGCATCAACACAGCACCCTGTGTTTGTCTGAGTCAGGTTGCTCTTCTGAAATGTTTCTGTCGTGATGCTCCACTTGTCAGAGAAGTGGCTGAACAACTTTGCAGATATGGGAAGAGCAATATCGCTATAGCAATAGCCCCCCACTGGCAGGAGGTAAAAGAAAGATTTGGGGCAGGGCAGAACTGTATGGATTAGGAATTTATCAAGGGAATAGCTGCATGCATCAGTGAGGCACTGCTCTGCATTATCCTTGAAGGGAACCTCTTTTATACTCACCAGGGACTGACATTTCTCAAGTGAAGCACCCTGATTTAAGTACATGCAGTTACAGCACCAGAATTTGTCTCTTGGTCTGAGAGATGCTAATTTTTCTGCCAAAGGGGCAGTTTTGGCCAAGCCCTGCAGGGGCTGTATGGGGATATCTGGATGCTCGGTGTTCCTGCACCCTGCAGAAGAAATTCACCACAAAAAAGTTGCCGCCTGCATTAGTTCAGAGTGGGACTCGTGATTCTGGGCCAGGCATTGTCAGCTTTTCCCTGCTCTCTGCTGGGAGCCTGGGAGCGCCGGGAGGAGGTGGAGCAGAGGGGGCAGAGGAGTTGATGTGCTTGTCTGGAGCACTGGGCTGCAGTGATGGGGCATGGTGGGTAACCCAAGCCGTTTAGCACTGCCCAGGGACGAGGAAGCTCTCCCTGCTTCCCGAGGAGATTTGCTGCATCCCATCCACAGCCAGGAGCGGGCTTCCCTCTCTCCCTGATCCCGGCTGCTGCCTGCTGTTGGCCAGATGACCTGAATTCGCTGGCTTTGTAGGAGCTGTGTCCAGTGCTTGTGTGCTCTCTCTTGGCCGTAGCATTTGGCCTCAACCCCTGGCTTTTTCCCGTGGTACCTTCATCAACAACGTGCTCTGTGCTGCCCTCCCTCCTGCTGCCTTCGTGGCTGACGGTGCCCAGAGCATGTTTCCATGGGAACTCGACAGTCAGAGATCAGAGTGAATTTCCCTGCTTGCTGGACAGCACGGGAAATTGCCAATCAGAGGGTGAAAAGCAGGAGCTGTAGAGAAAGTGAAGGGGAAAACAGCAGGAGGGGAGGGTGTGCGGTGTGAGGAGGGGAGAGGAGATGTTCCAGTGCTGCAGGAATCCCTGCTGGGGAGCTGTAGAATGTTGGAGCTGATGACCTGAGAATGCCAGCAGGTTTGGTATCAGCCCTGAGAATGCCAGAGGGTTTGGGATCGATGGCTTTAGGATCACAGATCAGGTGAAAGGGTTTGACAGCAGATCAGGTGAAAGGGTTTGCAGCGTTCCAGCCCGGCTGGGGAGGGATGAGTCAGCCTGGATATTGTGGGAGAACAGCCCTATTTGGAAGCTGACGGAATCGAGAGGATCCCAGATCGTGGGTTGGGCTCCAAGATACAGAGAGGGAGAGGTCAGCAGCAGAAGAGCCCTTTCACAGGTCCCCAGCTGCCGCAGAGGCATCCAAAGGGAGCAGGCTGGATCCTTTTCCTACGTGCAGTCTTTGGAACTGGGCTGTATGAAGCAGGATTCACTGTGAAAAAAATCTTATGTTGTCATTGATTTCATTCCCTTTTACTATTGCTGTTCTGGGCATTCAGAAAAGATTCCAAACCCGTAGGTGTGTGTATTTATATTTGCCTTTATAGCTTGAGTCCCTAAGGTGTCACAGTTTTAACCTGTGCTGCATAGCCAGGAAGACTGGCATTTTTTTTTCTTCCAAATTCCAAAAAGGAAAGCTGAAATTCCCACATGAAGGCAGGACTTCCAAAAGGTTGTGTTAGTGAGCCCTGTCAGACAGCAGAAGATCTGTAAAACTTCAAGGATGGAGCAGTCACTGTTTCAATGGACTTTTCCCAAAGGGCGGGGTAAAGATAAATGCTTTTGATTCAACAGAAATGGTGTGAGGAAGAAACCACAGGAGTTACCCAGGAAATGGGAGGGCTCTCTGAAGGAGAAAATAATGAGTAACTCATAATTTGATGTTGATTTGATTGCAAGTTGTAGGATAAGTGACTTTCCCAGATGTCTCAACACCCCCTGCCCCCCTGCCCCAGCCAGCCAGGGGTTCCTGAAGAGAAAGACAAGACCATCAGATGCATTTCTGGCTGTCAAATCTCAGCCCACAGTTACTTGCTTGCTAGTTCAAAGAGCAGAGGATTATTTCACAGCACCTAGAGTCAGCACGAGTGTTTCCCAGTGTATTTCTCCCCTTTGTTGATGATTCTTTTAAGGAGCTCCTCGTGTTTGCCACCCAAGAGCTGCAGTGTGGTGCACCTGTCTTGAAATAAGGCCTGGTTGCAGCTGCAATGGAGATTCAGGATAGAGGAAGGGGGAGCCCTACAGAGCTCCAGGGTCCCCTGCCGTGGCCAAACTGGGCTCACATCCGGCACCAGGTGATGTCAGTCAGAGCACAGAGCTGCTGCTCCTTTAGTTTTCATGCTCCTCTTCACTGCCCAGTAAATCTGGTCCTGTCCAGTCCCTTTTTTTCACCCCTCCTCTTCCAGTCAGATTTTCACCTTCTCTACGTGCTGGTTTTTGGTTGGTTTGACCACCAGCACTTCTGAGCTGGCCCTTGTGGGGGCAGGTGCTGTCTGCCTGCTCAGAAGGCAGCTGTACAGCACCTGCTTTATCAACTCCTGTGCCTTGGCTGGGATTACTGGGCATCACCGATTTGAATGGACTCGATCAGCTGAAATAATGTCTCCAAAGGCAGCCATTGCCATGCAGGTGCAGGGAGAAATGTAGAAAGAATCACAAGGAAAACAGAAGGGGATGAAATTCCCATGGATTTAGTTACCCAGGGAATCATGAAAACGGGGAAGCTGGGAAATTTGGCCTTTAAAAAAATACACAAAGCCGTGTATTTCAGCCACTTCTAGTTATATAAATCAGGAGTATCTGTTCGGGACTGAGTTAAGAGCCTGGGCTGTAGCACTTCTAACACTTTATGTGTGTGGTGGACACAAGAGGCACATGTCTGCCTGGGGCTACAGGAGAGCTGTGCCTGGCTGAGCCTGTGCTGGGGCCCTGGGGCAGGGTGAGGTGACTCCCTGTGGTGTCTGCGTGCTGGCTGAGTGTGTCTGTCTGCACATTCCTCTTGCTCACTAAGGAATTTCATTCTGGAAGGCATCCCCGGGGGCTGGGGATGTACAAGTGTGTTCCTGGGCGTGTGTGGGCCTTTGTGCTCATCCGTTAGTGCTGCGTGTGTGCATCTGCTTTTCTGTGAGGGACACATGGCACGTGTAGGTCCTGCCCGTGTGTGTACCTGGCTGAGCAGTAGGGAAGGTGCCTTCCTTCCTTGCCTGGGTGGGGACCCATCCACTGAGCCAAGGGGAGCAGGGCCTGGGTCGAGCCTGGTGACAATGGGAATGTGTCATGTGCCATCCTTGCCTGCCATCCGTACACAGCACCCCCCCGGAGCTGCTCTGCTGCTGTAGCTCCAAGACCTGTTGTTTTTCAGGTCACTGCACTCTCAAACAGAGAGCAGCTCCCTTGCTATTGCCCCTGACGTGCGTCACATTGCATTGGTTTGTTTGGGGCCAGCCCCTCTGATCCTGTCGCTAACAATAAGGAATCCTCTGGCACTGCTGCTCCAGAGCCACATCCCGACACGTTCCCTCCTGTGGGTCGTGTCTCCCCACGCAGATCTGGGGCAGTGGGGGAGGGTGAGCTCTGGAGCTGTTTCCCGGCAAAACGGAGATTGGGCTGGCATTGCTGCTGGAATTTCAGTGTTGTGTGTGCTGTTTTACTGCTGTTCACGTCAGTCTGGGGAGGATGCTGCCCCAAACACTGCTGTGTTTGTGCTTGACTGGACAGCATCAGGCATGGGATGGGCCCCTGTGGGTGCTGATGGGGGGAGAGAGTGGGAGAAGGCACTCTGCACCTTCCTTGCCTCCACATTTACCCATCCCAACAAAACCGTAATCTTCACTTCTCTCTTCTGAGGAGGAACCCAGAAGGACTCTGAGCTCAAAGTCCTGGACGCGTTGGCCACTCTTCCAGCTCCCTGCCAGTGTGACACGGGTACACACTGCCACTGGAGAGGGGGGAGCAGGGACCGTGGAGGTGATGGTTGGCCTTCACCCAACTGTCTGGTATTTGGGTGATCCTACAGTGAGGCAGATTGGGACCCAGGATGCCAGAGTTTATCCCAGGCCTTAGGAGACAGCTGGTTAGACTGGAGAGGGGAAGGGCAAATGGAAGTCAAGATGCTTGGTTACATAGCAGCTAAGGAGATGGTGGTCTTGGAGAGAAGGAAAAGGAAGCAGAAGTCAAAGGTCCTGGAATATATCACCCTGCCTGGGTGGGTCTGCTGTATTTCCTAAGGTACCTGTTGGACTTCACATTCTGATCAATAGAAATGGAATTGCCCAGACATTTTTTCTTACTGCCACTTCTTTTGGATTATTCGAAGGAAAAGGCTAATGAATGAAAGAAAATTATTAATCCTTTGTTTTCCATTGGGGAGGGTAGGACAGGGGAAGCCACAGAAACCCTTGAAGGTGTGAGGATCTTGGGGAGACCCTGCATTCTCACCCCTGGAAGAATTTCAGCCAACAGCAATTCATTTCCATGCCAGGCATGTTTTGTGCTTAAGTGTTCCTCTCCTCCTGCTCTGGACTGCAAGCCTCATAGAAGGTTGATGTTTCTGTGTTTGCCCCTAGGGGACAGGAAGCTCTTTGTGGGCATGTTAAATAAGCAGCAGTCTGAGGATGACGTGCTCCGGCTCTTTGAACCATTTGGGGTCATTGATGAATGCACGGTGCTCCGTGGACCTGATGGGAACAGCAAAGGTGTGAACCCTCTGTGTGTCCTGCCCTTTGTCCCTGCTCTTTGAGTGCTCACCAGCCTCACCTTCCCCCTGGGGCTCTTGTTCCCCTCCCTGTATTTACAGGAACCCATAAAACAGCCAGGAATAGGGAGCAGGAAGAGTCATCTGCTGCCAGGAAGGATTGGGGAAGGTGGGCAGAGACTGAGGGAACAGGAGGAGAAGCAGAGCACGATGATGAGTAGCTGAGCTATCAGGGTCACTCGTGAGCCTGTTCTGTCAGTCTGGGGCTGCAGGTTGAAGTGTTTGTACCCACAATGAGGAGTCCACAGAGAATTTGGGGAAGAGGTGATCAGGGGCAAGGGTGGAGATGGTGTCATCATCTGTAGAGTATATCACTGAAGTAATAATTTGAGACCCTTCCTCTTTTTTCCAGGATAGAGGACTTGGGATGAGTCATCCTTTTTGTTCCCTGCTTCCTTGGGGTGGCTTTCCCTTGCCTTACCTGAGATACAGACACTGTCTCTTGCGTGATGGCACTTTCACAGCAGTCCTGTCACTGCAATCTCCTGTGCTCTTTCTGTCCCTTTCCAGGCTGTGCTTTTGTAAAGTTCTCATCTCACACAGAGGCTCAGGCAGCAATCCACGCACTCCATGGCAGCCAGACAATGCCCGTGAGTATAAGGCCAGGGGACCTACCCTCTTCCTAATCCTTGTCCCATTTTCCTGTTGCAGGGACCTCCCCATACTCTCCAAAAAACCACGACAGGTTCAACTGCAGTGTCCAGCTGGTGTGGTTGGGAGGTGTGTGGGTGTGTGTGCGCACATCTGGGCTCCACTCGTAGTGACCATCCTGTCCCCTGGGCTGCTGTTTGTGGCTGTGTTCGTCCAGACTGGGAGTGACGGCACTCACAGCTATAAAAGCTAAATAAAAGCCAAAAATCAGGCCTTGATTTTGTCTTGGAAACAGCTACCTGGAGTAGTTCAAAACTGAGCGGGGTGAAAGCTGACAGTTCAGCCACATGGGTTCAGTGTGTGAGCACACTCCTTGGCTTCTTATTTAGGCAGTAGAGGAGGCCTCTGGGGCGGGCTGGGTGTGGGTGGGAGCCCTTTGTGCCTTGTGTGGGGTTGTGTAGCCACAGCTGGGCCTTCCTGTGCAAGTGGAGCTGCAGCTGTGGCCTCATCTCTGGCAATCTCCACCCTGAAACTGGGGCACCTCATGGACGGGACAGTGCACTGCTGCAGCAGGGGTATTCCCAGCTGCCAGGAGCTGCTCTGCCTGTCCAGCCAAGCTCATGATAGTGGAAAGATGGTGCTTGTGGCCATCGATGCCCTGGCTGTTCCTGGCTGCACCATCACCTGGTGAATGCAGCCAGGGATGTGTGCTTCCACACAGGCAGGTGTGAGGGGAAGGGTGTGAGAGGGAAAGGTTGGATGGACAGACGGATGGGGAAGGGCACAGCCCAGGTTCCAGGCAGCTCCCCAGCACCTCCATGCCAATATTTGCTCTTCTGCTCCTCTTCCCACTCCTCTCTGCCGCCTGTCCTGCCCCGTCCTCCCTTGCCTGACCGCTGACTCTCTGGCTGTCCCACGCCTCTTCTCTCCTGCCTCCTCTCTGTCTCCTCTCTCTGTGCCTAGGGTGCCTCCTCCAGTCTAGTGGTGAAGTTTGCTGACACAGATAAGGAGAGGACCCTCCGCCGTATGCAGCAAATGGTGGGGCAGCTGGGGATTTTCACTCCATCTCTCTCCCTGCCGTTCAGCCCATACAGCGCCTATGCGCAGGCTGTGAGTATCCAGCGGGGGCGGGTGGGGAACGCTGCCCTGCTGGCCCCGGGCAGCACCTGGGAGGCCACAACCTGATCTCCTGGCAACTGTGGGAAAGCTGCTCAGCACCTGAGAGCGCTCCTGACTCGTTTCCCCAGTCAGCTGCCTTGTCTTGCACAGGTTTTGTGCGTTTTTCTCTTGGAATGGGGGGGCAGGGGAGAGCTGGGGCCTCCTCAAAGTGAGCCTGGGATTCCTCTGATGTGGAGGTGTTGGGAACAGGTCAGTCATGACCCCATCTCTTTCTGTCTTGTTTTGAGGACAGCTCAGAGCCATGGTTCCTGGGTGATGTCTGCCAGACATATGATACCAACTTGTGAACCCTTCCTCTGGCTCTGTGGCACAAATGTGTGTCTCTCTGGTTTTGGAGCACCAGGAGAGCTCTGGGACCCAGTTTCATGAGTTTATTTCTCTGCTGAAATACCCAGGAGGGCCCTGTTTCCCCCAGCTGTCCTTGGCCCCCAGGTTTTCTCACTTGGCCAGTGGGACTGTGGGGTTTGCAAGATGCTGGACAGGGAGCAGTGGGTAGCAGAGAGCCAGAGGTGTTCCAGCAGCCTGGCTGTGCTTTGGGTTTTAGTGACAGAACCTCCTTGCCTTGGAGCCATGGTGGCAATTGCCATTGATGTTCGAGGTAGGTCCCAAACGCAACAAGTCCCACATCAGCTGTGGTGGAGCATCATTTGAGCCTCCTTGGTGACTGTCATTTTCAGGTCTCCACGTGTAAAGTGTAAAGCCCATTGAAGGAGGCTCAGAAATTGCTCAAGGCATGAGAGATTCCTGTCTAGACAAAGAACTTGAAAGTAGATACTGTTACTGAAAGTAATTTTCCAGGGGGGAGTGCAATAAACCTGCTCTTCTTGTAAATGTGGACACCTCTTTCTCCTTCGGCTTCAGCAGCTCCTGGATGTGCCTTCCTTTCATTCATGTGACAGAGAAGGAACTGTTTCTCATTTATTGGCTGTTTCCTCTCAAAGATTCCCCAGAAACTGCCAAGTGCCTTTTAAGTGTATGGCAAGAGTATGGATGAGAAAATAGGAAATACATATGAGGCTCCATAACTCTGGGGAATTTTGCAAGCCAAACACAGAATTGGTCCAACACAGATTATTTGAAGAACCCTTTCTGACCAGGCACCATCTTTCACCAGGAACCTTCTTTTCTGTCCAGCCCAGAAGCCAGCTGCACCTGAGGTCAAAAGTTGTAGCTTTATCTCAGCTGCGGGTCAGCCATGAGATGATCATCCTGGTGTGTCTCCTGCTGTCCTAGAGAAGCTGCTGCCTTGGGCATGGTGTGGTGGTGAAGAAGGCAGGAATGGACCACACAGTGAGATTATGATGGCAGGAGATGCATTATCAGCTTGAGGTCCAGGCTGTGTGAGGAGGAAGAGCAGCAAGACCTTCCAGACTCAGTCTTTTAATCTTCAGGAGCTCCTGCTGATGTGAGGAAGGCAGTCAGGTCTAAGCTGTGCCTCCGTGCTTATCTGCATCTTCCTTCTCCTCAGTTGTCTGTTACTGTGCTGCTCTGTCTCTGATTCTTCACTGGCCTTCCTTCTCTGTGACTTTATTTTGGCTTTCCCCTTGACTCGAGACTCAGCCTGTCTCCCACTTTTTCAGGATTTTTTCCTTCCTTTCCTTTTACTTTCCACTGGGTTTGGTTCTTCTTTTTTTTTCCTCTGAGGCACTGACCTCACACCTGACTGTTTCTTCTCTTGTGCCATCCTCGTCTTCGGTCTCTCTTCTGGAGGAGAGATCCCAGCCAGTTCTCATACACACACAGTGTCACCATCAGAGGGAGAGGGAATCAGCCCTTTGAAATGCCATCTAACATCTCTGGAAGTGGGGGCAAAAGAGAGGGATTTCCATGCTGAATCTCATTAGGGTTCCTCGAAATGCTGTGCCATGGGCAGCCCTTGGGAGCTGAGACCTCTGGTAAGCCAGGGCTCAGGGGAAGCCCAAAACCCCTCATGCCTTCCTGATTCTGGGCTTGGAGGAGCAGATGCTGCACCCAAGGTTCCCCCCGGGGCTGGGAGATGCAGCTGACCATTATGGATGTGGCTGAACCAGACTGACAGGAGCGAGTGCTGCTGGGGTGAGCTGGTGCATCAGAGGCACCGCAGGTTCTTAGAGTCATAATTTATTACACACCAACTTTCTCTCCCTGTCCCCACAGGGTTTGCTGTGTTACCAAGCCAAAGTGATCCCCAGGAGTTTAGGAAGAAGTTTGGAGCCTGGGTTGTTTTGTTTTTGTTTTCAGTTGTCTGTTTTAAATTTATATTAATAGCCTTTTCCTTCAAAAACTATCTCAAATTAAACATGAAATAATCATACACTAAGTTCAGTCTAAAGTTATTCAGATCTATGCAAATATGCAAAATAAGATACTTAAAATAGTCAAACAGTGCATGTTAGCTGAAACTGTACGAAAAAGTCTCATCTGGGAAGTACAACTGGCTAAGCATCTGAAAGCAGTTTACTTCACTGCTTAAATCAGGTTTTGATCCCCGGTGCCTCTGCAAATGGGTTCATTTTATCCAACAAGTTAGTTCAGGTAAACTCAGGGAAATGTTTGGGAGCTGAAAAAAAAATAATTATCAATACAAAAGAGGCCTAAAGTCTTAAAAAAGCGCTAGGGCAATTTACTAAGTGCTTATAATGCTTGAATGTTTCTTGTATATCATAAATCAATTAGTTCCAAACACAAAACATAATTTATTCACACTTCCCCCCCATTTATTTCTGCTCTTATGGTTCATTATGGTAATTTTATGTAAGTGATGAGAACAATTCCAGAGTGCCAGTTTGGTGCTCGTGCAGCCGGATGGAAGCCTTGGTCCAGCCAGAGCCCGGCACAGAACAGGCATTAATGAGGAAAGAGAAGATCAGTATTCACATAGTGAAGCGTGTTGGTTCCTGCACCCTTGAGTGGGGACAGTGTGGGACAGGAGCAGGAACACGTGGGGGCTCTTGCACAGAGGCTCGGCAGGGCCCTGTGACCCCAGGGAGGCCACGTTTCACTGCAGTTCTGGCTTGGGGTGGGTGGCTCCCGATGACAGGAGTGAGTCCAGCTCCAGGGGAGCCAAGTAGCTTGTGGTGAACAGGGAGGTGATACCAGGGTTTTTCCTTTCTGGAATAGCACAGGAGTGACCCTCTGTGCTGTCAGTCCCCAGCCTGCAGAGCTTCTCATTGTACCAGGCCTGGGAGCACTCACCCATCCCCAGAAAGGGCTCGAGCCAGTTTCAACCCATGGCTTCGCTTGTGCCAGCTTATAGAGGCAGCCATGCCACGAAATTCCTCTTCTTTTTATGCAAAAGCAGTGATCAGCTTCTGTGTGGAGGAAACTGGGAGGTTTAGCTAGCCATGAACTTTTCACAGTTACCAGATCCTTCAGCTGAGCCCTGGGCCAAACTGCCTCACGGGCTTCACCCATTTGTGGAGAGGTAGGTTCCTGGAGAGCTGAGTGTTTGTGTTGCAAAGCAGACAGTGGGATGTGGCTATGTAAGGAAGATTTTTGTTGTTTTCTTGGGTTTTGCTTTGTGTCACCCCTCAGCACCTCCTGAGAACCTCTGGTTTCTTAAGAGCCATGCCTGTACCTCCCCTGCTCTTCTTGCTTCATGTGAAGACAGAGCTAATAAAGGGGCTGGATAATTTTGCATCCAGAGCTAAGTCTTTGTTGCCATTGCACTCTGAGGGCATCTTACACTCCCACTGATGGTCAAATAGGATGAGGAGGATTTTTTTCTTCTCTTAACCCTCATCCCAACCTTCCCACCCTTCCTTTTGTACTGTGCATCTCTGCCTTGGCAGGTGTGTCATGGCACCACGAGGAGCTGATGTCCCCTGGCCCCAGGGTGCAGGGCAGTGCCAGAGGACAGGCTGAGCTCAGTGGATCACGGGGCAGACCTCTGAGGGCAAAGCAGGCCACAAGAACTGGGCCTGGGCACACACCTGGTTGCACGGCAGGGTGCCCACGCCAGAGCGAGCCCTGTGCGTCTCCCAACCTTCTGCTCGTTGAGGCTGGGCAAAAGCAGATTTGGACCCCGTTCCTTGAGGCAAAGCTGTGTTATTTAATATCTGGCACTGTCCCAGGAGAAGTGACCAGGGAGAGGGGCCTGTGCCTGACAGTGGGCACACGGTGCTGCTGGGTGCCAGGAGCACAGCCCTGCCCTGCTCCCTTCCCACTGCAGGAGCTCTCTGAGCCGAAGGGGCCTGTCCCGATGCCCTGGTGCCCAGCTGAGTGAGCAGAGAGCCCTTGAGGCTGCTGGCCCACGGAGAGGGCGAGGCATGGGGGGTGCCCAGCCGTGGCCCTGGCTTTGTGGGCTGAGATGCCCCCTGAGCTGTGTCCCCTGCCTGCAGGACGGGGAGCTGTGCCCAGCTCTCGGGGGCTCTCACGGGTGGCCAGGCCACTGTCCCACCTCAGCAGGGGCAGAAGCCGTGTGAGTAGGTGGCTGCAGGGACCTCGTGGGCCCCGGGTGTGGGGACGGGGCCTGGGGAGGACAGCCACCACTGCCCACCCCAGCAGGTCTGGCGGTGTCGGGGGAAGCTCCAGGGCAGGTGGCAGGGCCTGGGGGAGGTGACAGCCGGGCTGGTCTGCGCAGCCTCCCCCAGCTCTGCGGGGCCCTGGCAGCGGGAGGCCGCGGGCAGTGCCGGGCCCTGACTGCACGGTCCTGCTTTGCAGCTGATGCAGCAGCAGACCACGGTTCTCTCCACCTCCCACGGCAGCTACCTGAGCCCGGGCGTCGCCTTCTCCCCGTGCCACATCCAGCAGATCGGTGCCGTCAGTCTCAACGGGCTGCCAGCCACTCCCATCGCACCAGCGTCAGGTGAGGGCCTCCCCGGCCAGGGAACCTCCTGCCCCAGCGCTCGGCACGGGGCCCACCCGGGTCAAACAGTTCCTGCACCTCCCGGCTCAGCAGCTGCATCAGCTCGCTCCTTTCTGACAGCACAGCCTCTGAGCACAGCAGTCTCTGCTCTGCACAAACTCCTGCAACCCCCCTGGCACCCTCACATGCTCAACACACATCCTCTTGCCCTACGGCCGTGCATTTTTGGTGCAGTTTTTCCCTTTTGTACAACGAAGAAGGGCAGGGTTGCCAGGACTGCACTGACTCTGAGGTCAGCAGTGCAATTGTTCATGATCATCCCACAGCAATAATGCATATTGGGTTCAAACCCCTGTCAGAACACGCATTTGTCATGCCAGGTGCTGTGCAAACCCAGATCAAAGATGTTCCACCCCAAAGCTCTGACAGCACTCAGGACTGGCAGTTCTGCACACACTTCCCGCTAGTGCTGCCCCTTAATTTTGTGAAGGCTCCAGCACCAGTCTGTCATCTCCACGTGCCAAATAGAAGAGATAATGGCTTCATACACAGCAGTCTTGCCAGGCAGGTGGAAAGGGGGAGCAGGGGCTTTGTGGGACCTTGACTTTCATGGGATGTCCTCTCTTCTTGTTCTTCAGGGCTACATTCACCACCTCTCCTGGGAACAGCGGCCATGCCGGGACTGGTGGCACCCATTTCCAATGGATTCACTGGAGTGGTACCATTCCCAAATGGGCATCCAACCTTGGAAACAGTTTACACCAATGGCCTTGTGCCATATTCAGGTATTGAGAGCAGTAAAAAAACTCCACCATGCAGAGACCCGAGGAACTGCATTTAGTTCCTCTTTTCTGGATTCCCCACACAAAACACTTGTGTAGCTCCCTCCCAGCCAGGCACTGAGACTCACTTGGGGGCGAGGGTGGGAAACACCACTACACACACACACAGAATGCATGAGCGATTCCCTGTGCTGCGCTTCTGATTGTGTTTTTCTCTGCAGCCCAGAGCCCTTCAGTAGCAGAGACTTTGCACCCAGCCTTCACAGGAGTTCAGCAGTATGCAGGTACCAGCTTCCCTTGTCTCCCTCAGGCCCTTGTGTGGCTGACCAGATCCTCAGGTAAATGATTTGTTCTGTCTCCTTGGGCTACAGCTGTGTATCCAACCACCACCATCACCCCCATTGCACAGAGCATCCCTCAGCAACCTCCCATCCTGCAGCAGCAGCAGCGAGAAGGTGAGGATCAGAGTGGGAATGGGTGTCCAGTGGCGTGGGTGGGATTTGTGGAGCTCATCTTCTGCACCATAGGGCCAGTGGAGAGGAGACAGCACTAATTTTTGTCCACTAATCTTTAATGCTGGAGCTGGGTTATGGAAACAACCACATGTTTGCAGTGAGTGGACTGGCAAGGATCACAGGATGCTTGTTGTGCAAATTTCCTGACCTCACATCTGGCCAGATGCTGCCAGGTGCAGAGGAGCAGTAGGCCCTGGAATACCTTTCACACCAAAGGGGATGAGAGTCAACACCTTCCCTATGCAGTCAGGGGCAAAGAGCACTCATCCCCCTTTTGCTGATGCCAGAACCACAGTGGAACCACAGTCAAACCAGCCCCTCCAACATACTCTCCTCTCTTTTCAGCCTTCATGGCCTACTGAATTTATTTTCAACTTATTTCAAAACTGGCCTGAATAGAATTTGGAGGCAAAGGCATTTTCTCTTTGCTCCTGATTGGTACAGCAAGTGTCAGCAAGGGAGCAGCTTCTTGTGCTCACAGGGAGCAAATGAAGGAGTGGACAGGACCAGGTCAGCCCGTAAATTGGGTATGTGGCAATCCAGGAGGTTTCCAGTTAAGGGTGTGGCTTATGGACTGAGGGCAACACTGCAGGGAGTGCTACAGCAGCAGCTTTCACACAGCAGTGTCTGCTGCTCTCCTAGGCCTGGGACAGCTGTGAGCTCTCACCTCAGCTGATTTCCTTCCAGCAAAACAGCACCCAGACACTCGCAGTGTTGGTTGTGTCCTACCCTGTGTAGGAACTAGGCAAGCTTTGAAAGAGAATCTGCTCTTCAGGAGCTCTAGTTTTGTATAGAGCCTCCCAGTTGCTCTTAGAGAGCCCTCAGAACCCTTCGTGGACCAGTGACTGAGAGACAAGCAAGGGGACGTAAGAGCAGAAGGAGGCAGTGCTAGGGCTCTCCTCCAGTGCTGTGCTGTGAGTTGAGCCCATTTCTCTTCCCCTGCCCTTTGGGGCTTTCTGTTTTGTCCTTCCCCATCGCTCCCGTACCTGCAGGTCCTGAAGGCTGCAATCTCTTCATCTACCATCTCCCCCAGGAGTTTGGAGACAACGAGTTGATGCAGATGTTCCTGCCCTTTGGCAATATCATCTCCTCCAAGGTGTTCATGGATCGTGCCACCAACCAGAGCAAGTGTTTTGGTAAGTGCAGGCAAGGGAAGCACGATCAATAACAATGACACTCATATTGGGCATGGCACCAACAGTGCCACTGTCATCCATCCTCTGTCCTTCCTTCAGGTTTTGTAAGCTTTGACAACCCATCCAGTGCACAGACTGCTATCCAGGCCATGAACGGCTTCCAGATTGGCATGAAACGCTTGAAGGTCCAGTTGAAACGGCCCAAGGATGCCAACCATCCCTACTGACAGCAGTGAGCAAGCAGGAGTCACTTCTGCAGCACAGGTAAACTGCCACCATCAGGACACAGCTCTGCTCAGGGGTCCAGCTGCTCCCTGCAGAGTGGAAGGCCAGGAATGGAGGCAGTAAACACAGCTGGTAGGGCAGAGGCTTCACCTGAGCAGGGTGACCAGAGCAGGCCTGGAGATGATGGCCGGGTTCAACAATCATCAAGCAAATTTGTGGCAATGGGACAAGCCCAAAGCCAAGCCAGAGAGTCAAGATCAGGCTCAGGTCTGGTGGAGGTGAACAGGGTCAGACATAGTCCAGTGATTGCCAGGCAGGTCTATAATGACAATAATAAACATCGAGGTGGGAAGGCAGTCCAGGGGTCGGAGCCCAGGTAATGACATCCATGGACAGGACAGGTCCATGGACAGATGGAGACTGGCACTTCCACGCTGTAGATCAGACAGAGGCTGATGGCACAGTGCTGTAGTGAGACTCTTGGACCCGTGGGCAGAGTGTGGACAGACAGTGCAGGTGAGGCTGGTCAAGTTCATCGAGGTCTGTGAGTGCCCTCGGGGCCCTGACAGGCAGATGGTTCCAGTGGCCTGTTTGTGGTCTAAGCAAGGTTTTACTCTGCTGTCCAACTGCTCCCAAAAAGCTTTTGACTGCCTAAACAGGTTTTAAACCCCAGTAGTTTTCAATTGTTACACGGGCCTGGAAGTTCGTCTGCAAATAATGCTTTTTGGGGTAAGAAGAGAGGATCTCATGATTCACAGGGATCACAGAAAAGCAGAGAATAGGTGAGACCCTGAAGGGCTGCTGTCCAAAAGCCAGCTCCTGCCAGCCTACAGATGGGGAGCAAGGGAGGGCTGATCTGGTTTGGGTCAGAGTCCTCCACATTTAAGCAGCAGCAGCAGCAGCTCAAAGCCTGAGGTTTGCATAGATGTCCTCCTAATCTCCCAATTCCCTTTCTGTTCAGGTGAAAGGAAAGTCCAGAGGAAGAATTTCTGCTTCAGGCTGATTTTCAGAGAGGCCAGTAAATTTATCGACTCTTTTGACACCACCCCTTTCCTTCCTCGGCTTCCCACCTTACCCACCCCATCTTCCTCCTCCCCTCCTTTCCAAGACATGCAATTAAAGAGAAGGCTCAATATCTGCCCAGGAGGAAGATTCTTGCCACGCCTGGACTCGCATATTTGCTGCTAACGTGGTGCAAAGCAAAGGGACCAGCAAACCAGCAGCCCCTGGGGACACGGAGCTCTTCCTCTCAGGGTGTGGCTGGAGTACATGGACCAAGCAAACCCACTGGTGTGTCTCTAGGTTACTGCAGTGATGTGTGGAAATTTACTTCCGTCCCTCCCTCCCTCCTGCTCTGTTTCTGGCCCTTTCATAGATAACTATAAATATATACAGTCTCTATTTTTTTTTTAAACTAGCTCACAGGACCAAACTTTTCCATTCAGAGACTGACTGCTTGCAAGAGGTATTGGAAATTAGGGGTTTACCTTTGCAACAGTGTCTTCTCAGCACGCACTGCAGATAGGCCTGAACATTTGGAAGGGAGGGGGGCTGGGGGTGGGTTGGAGAGAGAGAGAGAGAGAGAGCACATCTCTGCTCAACACGAGCAAGAAGGAGAAATACATTCCTCCAGGATTAGGGCACAGTCAGCTGCTCAGCTTGAGTCACTCATCCACCTTAGCACCAGCCTGGTTAAGGATCTGGAGAGCTCTCAGTCTTACCTTTCCAAGGGCTTCTGCAGACAAAGCTCCTGGAATGTGGTGCCAGCCCCTACCCTGAGCACTCCCTGATTAGGCTGAAAGCACAGGAAACCAGTCCCTTTACTTAGAGGAACTGCACTGCCTCCCCACACATGGCACAGATCCATGTTTCACAGCTCTCCATGGCAACAGCATTTTCTTGATGAAGGCAGGAGAGGATGAGAGAGTGTGAGCAGATGCAATCTCCAGAACAGCTAGAGAAGCCTCCCAGGGGCTGCACACTGCCTCCCTGTGTCGGATACCCAGCACTGGGGTGGGCAGTTCTCACTCCAGATGAAACAGGACCTTTTCTCCCTCTGAGTTCAGCAGGAGGACTCACCTCACGCACCCGCTGCAAGCTTTCCCCAGCAGATGCATGGAAAATAGGATGAAAGAGGGTTCCATTCTGAGATTTTTTTCCCCAGCACCCCCTCCAAGAGAAAGATTACACATTATGCAGCATATACATATATATATACACACATATATATATGTAGGGACAGCTCTATACACTATATACACATACTCTAAAGCACAGAATGTAGTTCAGAACTGGATTTAAAAAAATCCCCTGGGAGTGTGGGTTGTGTCATCCTGACAAGGCACATCCCTTGAACAGTTTGGAACAGTCTCTTCAAGTTTCTACTAAAACAAGGAAAGGAAAGCAAGGCAGAACAGACCAACAAACCCCAGAGCGATTAAGGAATGAATGATTTCAGTATTCCAGAGTTTGATAAGGTACCATAAACATTGGTGTGTGTGTGAGGGTGTGTGAGCACATTGAAATAGGAACAGAGAGTTGGTGGGGTAAAGTTGGTGCAATTGATACTGAAGCGAGCTATGGGGATTTTGGAGAATCTCGGCCAACTCTCATTCTCCTCCAGTTGCCCTTTGTTCAGGTGTTTGTGGCACAGTCCTTTAAGTACCTTCACATCTCCTCAACCACCCTTCTGTGTCTGACGCTGAGAGTTTATGAGAGGTGAATGAAGCTGTGAGAGTCTGTGTGTTTCTATAGTCCATGTTTACTTATTGTAAATACCATTTTTATACTTAACATCTATTATGTATGTGATTTGTATAATGTACTTTATTTCTGCTACAAGTAATTTCATGAAGTTTAAACTTAGTCTAATTTTGAACAAAACAAAAAAAAAAAAAGAAAAAAGATGAACAAATGCAAAATGGGAAAAAAAGGACTTTGGGAATCCTAGGTCAAGCTGGTTTAAAACAAACATTTACAGTTTCTTCCATCACAGTTACTGATGTGACTGTACAATGTTACAGGTGCGATACAAGCTTTGTCAATGTCAAATTCCTCACTCTGGTCAAAAAAAAATCCTAAATTTATTTAATAAAAGTTTTACTTGCTAAGTAACTGGGGCTCTACTTCATGTTGTTAGTTGCACCTGCTTTTAGGTAATGCTTACACTTGAAGACATTGCCAAAGCTCTGGGCTGATTTAACAGGTCCCATGAGGTCAGCAAACAGGCCTTGGCCCACAGATCCAGGGGAACAATATTTCTTCACAGAGGAAGCATCAATATATAGTACCAACACATTAAAAAATCGTTTAATTAAAATAAGAAATCAAAATTCTTACAGGACACGAGAGGGTTCATGGAATCAAAAAACCCAGTTAAGTAGTGGAGCAGGATGTCCCAGGAATGTACAAACATTCCAGGACATCCTGTGCAGACAGACGGGGTTAAAGCTGGGGCTGAGAGAAGGCTGGGTGCAGTAAAAGCAGGTGAGGCTGAAGGAGGAGGGGAGATGGGAGCAGGGCTAAGACAGAGTGAGGAGTGGTAAAGATCTCTGACTGATGGGTAGCAGCAGCAGAACCATGGCTGAAGCAGGATGAGAGACCATGAGTCATGTTAGGAAAAGGGAACTTTGCCACCTCTGCTGCCCTGCTCCTGCTTGACACCAGTGGTTGAGTGGGATGGCAGGAGTGTGATTAGAAGGGATATAGGATGGCAGGGAAGACTGAGACTGGGCATCCCTTAAGGACTGCTGTAGTTGTAGAAAGTCCGTAGCACCTGGTTCCCGCTGCTGGGGAACAAAGCCCAGAGGCAGCAGAGCTGCTGCAGCCACCCCGGGTAGAAAACCTCGTGCGCCCGAGCGGCCCCTCCCCGGACGATGGCGAGCGCGGCCTCGGGAGCAGGAGAGGCACTGAGGTGCACTTTGCCCCTGCAAGGGAATGGTCAGAGGGTCACTCAAAGCCACAGTCCTTGGTGGGCTTTGAACTGGGCAGACTGACCCCACAGGGCTCTGCCTGCTCCTGTTCCATAATGAACAGCCCCTGTGATGTGCCCAGGCAGGCGCACTCTCCCCAAACAGATGCATTCACCCTCTCAAACAGAGTTGCTGTGCATTTTTTTGCATGCTTTCAAGAAGAGACACGTTCCCACAGACAAACTCTCTCCCAGAGTCCTACTCCCTCTGCCAAATACGTACCTGGTGTGCTCCAGTGCTGAATCAGTATCAATCAGGCCCAGGATGCACAGTGTGACAGAGACATTTCTCTTCTGCATGATGAGCTCATGGCGCAGTGATCCGAAGAATCCATCCAGTGCAAACTTGGTGGCAGAGTAAGAAGTGGTGAAGGGAGTGGGCATTTTCCCTGGAAAGGGAAAAGAGAGAATGGAAAACACCAGGAAACTGAGTCTAAGGAGGATCCATGGAGAGGGAACCTGAGCAAAGATGTAGGCTTTGTCATACTGCATCAACTCACGTTCTGTTCAGGTGAGTGTCCCTCTACATAACATTAGAATAAGTATTATTATATTATATTTATTATTATTATATACTATGAAAAGCACAGTTTGAAAATGTGTTTAGGGGTTGAACAACAGAGAAATATGAACAGTATATATGAACAGTACTGGGAACCATTGTTTCCACAAGGCCAGCACTGACTCCAGGAAAAGCCACCAACCTGCGAGGGAAGAAACAACCACCAGAGCGCCTCTGTTCTTCTCCAGGGTGGGAAGAGCTGCTGTTGCAAGTGCCACATAACTCAAAAAATTCACCTGGAATGATAAATTTAGACATGGAAGAAGCAAGAGCGTTTGAAAGCATGAGCCAAGAAAGTCAATAGAGCGGTCAGAAATGGAAAGGAGCGTGGTTTGGATTTGGCTTTTCAAACATCAAGTGAGAAAAATCATCTCTCTAAAGGTGGGGACAAACATTGCATCCATGAGTCTTTCAGATTCCAGAAAAAGCAGTGGAGAAGATTCAGAGAAAAAGTTATTCCTGGGCTTTAAGATACAATTGGCTCTCCCTGCTTTCTCTGTATGCTGTTCTTTAGTCCGCAATCCCTATCAAAGACATCAGTCTCAGTTTGCTCCCCTTTTAAGTTTCTCTTCACTGAGCTCAGACTACAATGAAGCACAAAATTCAGCATCTCTTCAGAGCTTCACTGCTCTCTTAAATTATAAGAATTTCTTACCTATGTTCCTAAGCTCCCACTCTCCAGCAAACAGCCTCCTTCCAAAATGAAATAGAAACTACTATGACCCACCTGAATGAAGAAGACTGAATCAAGAAAACAGCTCTTCATTTCCATGGTCCCAAAACCTGGCACCAGGGCGATTCTACAGGAAAACTCTAAATCTGTGAACAGAGACTCAGATGGCAGACACCATTTCAAACAACCTTGTGTTCTGCAACTGTGCACATGCCATAGATCAGTAGGATCTGTGAGCTGGCTGCCCACTTATAGCCCTTCCTGAACTAAACACAACTGCCTGTAACTGCCCATTAATCCTAAACTCCTGGGCTAAAGGGAGATAAGAAAGACAAAAGGAAGAAGTCTGAAGTTCTTCCCAAATATTCCTCTTCACAAATGTACAAATCAGAGCAAAACACCTCTCTAGCAACAAAGCCTCCAAACTGCTTCACTTGAAATGTGAATGAAGTAAAAAGATTGTTCTCAACCATTGCCACAGACTTGGATTTGCCTTGGAGCTTCCCAAAGCTGTCCCAGGAGAAGCCAGACTCGCCCAGTTCCTGGTGAGCTGGGAAGCCTCACCTGCATGAGCCAGCGGGTGTATTCCACATCTCCAGTCCACTCCTGGAAACGGTTCGTGCCAATGTGGTTCAACACCAGGTAATCCAGGCCCCCTTGGACAGCAGAAAAAGCAGTCAAACAAGGGGCCCATCCCCTGACCATCGACCAGGGAGCTCAGAAATGCCAGGAGGGCTGAACCACTCCCTCAGAAGGCCGGGAAGTGCTTTACCATGAGGACAGGTTAAATGTGCCCATCTGGGAGAAGCTTTGACTGCTCCTCAAGAGTAGAATTGAAAGGAAAACTGTTTGACTTTGACAAAAACTTTCTGAAATGATGTTTCAGCGTGATTCAGACTCAGAACTTAGTTCTGGTGGTACATCTATGTCCTTAACACCCCTCTCAGTTCAGAGAACTGAAGCAGGAAGCTCCTACTAGAATGAGAACTGTCCACATACCTGAAAACCAAAGAGACGCCCAGGATGCTTACCCAGATTTTGGACAGCAAACTGAACCACCTTTTCAGGCTCTGAAGGGGAAGACATATCTGCAGGGATGTAAAATATTTTCTTTGCTCCGAGTGTCAGGCATTTCTCCATCACCTTGAAAAAGAACACACCCCAAAGATTAAACAATATGGAAAAAGAATAGGGAAAAGGGGCATACTGCAGTCAGTGAGAGTCGATTCTGGACAGAGACACATTTTAATTTAAAATCTACTGCTGTTTGGGCCATGGAGAGCTCATTCTCATCCAGACTTTGAATCTGCATCCTGCAAAGAGTTACTTCTATTTAACTGTCTGCTAAAACAATCTGCTTTAGGAAAGGATCAAGATTCACTGTAAAAAAACCAACCTTCGGGAGAAATCTTCTGGAACAAGGGTTATGCTTTACATTAAGTTATTCTCTTTTTTCCAAAAAACTGGAAAAGAATTCATCTTTCATAATTCCTTTGCTATGCTGAGTATGTGAATGTGCCTGGCAATGATATGCAGTTTTAGCTATTTGCTGAAATAATGCCTGCCAGTCATTAGGAACTATTATTATGCTCACTGTCCCCAACTCACCTTTTGCACCACTTCACAGTGAAGAACCTTCCTTGGAAGCCACGTATCCCCACAGTTAAAGAGTTACCCTTTCTAAATATTGTCCCATTTCATAAAGTACAGATGAAGAAGCCTCGTCTATTTGAGTTGGTCAAAAAGCATTTAACCTACAAAAAGTCTTGGGTTTTTACCAGAACAGCTACAAATAGAACAATTTGGACTCTGAAAAGCTGCACAATATTGCAAAGGAATTGTAGTTCATGGAGTATCTCAAACTGAAAAGGGACCCATAAGGATCATCAAATCTAAATCCCTGCTCCTCACAGGACTCCCTCAAACCAAACCACATCGTTAAGGATGTGGTCCAGATGTTCCTTGAACTCTGACAGGCTTGGTGCCATGACCACTTCTCCCTGGGGAACTTGCTCCAGTGACTGATCACCCTCTCAGTGGAGAATGTTTTCCTAATGTCCTATCTGAAGTTTCCCTGATGCAGCTTCACACCATTGCCTCAAATAAATAAATGTTCGGGCAGTTAAAAGGACAGGCACTGTATATGCATCTTCTTGTACAGGCCAACGTCTCTTCTGGGTTTATGCTTAACAACAGTTCTGAAGGAAAATTTATCATGCTGACAACTCATTTTTTTGTTGGTTTGGTAAAAGCCTGAATCTCTCATGTCTTCCCCCATACAAGGAAGAGGTTCTTACCTTCTGCAGCACAGCTTCCCTCCTGGCAGTCAACACAATTTCAGCACCAAATCTGGCATAGTGATATGCTATCTGCTCTCCAATCCCAGCACTGGCTCCAGTCACGAGAACACGGGCACCAGACAAGCTCTCTTTTTTATGGGGAAGAGAATAAAAGATATGGAATGGAGTGGAAAAATGCCTTCTGCATATCATTTATTCTTTGCCATCAGGAGACACATCAGCCCTCTTGTGCCAGGCACTGCACACCTATAGAGATGGTTCTTGACACCAAGGAATTTACAACCAAAACATAAAAAGAGCAAGGCAGTAGCAAAGTGCCATTTTTTCCCCATAGAGACAGCAAGATCCCTGCTCTTAGACCATTGGGATCCTCTTCATTTAGTTTCTCTTCGTTTCTGGGAACGAAACATTGCTTTGGGGCCACCAACTCTGGTAAGACTACAGGCAGGAATGAGACCATCAGTCAAAGCTTGGAAATTAAACCTCTTCTCTTGTGTGACTTATATTTCAGCTTGAAATCATCCCCCTGGCGAGCCTACCTGGGTTAAAATCGTCTTTCCAGAAGAAAGCTATGAGCCCAGCTACAACTCCTGTAGCACAAAACACTTTTCCAATTGGCTTCATATCCCTCCAAGTTCTGAGGAACAGAGTGAAGTCTTGAAATTGAGCACTTCAGCCAAAATACTGTGTTCTCCTTCCTCTGATGCCTGGAGCCAACCTGCGAGAGGCACGTAAAGGCTTTTGTAGAACCGAGACCCCACCTGAGGGGTCTCTCCCCTGGGAGCCACAGCCACTTTGGTCAAGAATAAACAGGATCTTCCACCGGCAATTCCCACAGCCCTCTGCGCTCAGAGCCAGCCTCCACACACCGCGAGCCTACAGGAGAAAAAAACCCCCTCGTGTCTAATCTTAGAGAACGCTTAATGCATTAAAGACTGATGACAGTTGGCAGCAGCGATCCCAAAGGAGGGAACCTCAGGAGGGAGCAGAGGAGGAAGGCGGCGGCAGAGCCTTGTCGGGATAAGAAGAGCAGCGGGATAAGCCGCTCTGCCGCCATGCTGCGACACAGCGCGACGAAACCGGCGGCGGGGACATCGCCACAAAAGCGCAAGAGCAGCGCCCGGCCCCCTCACGGCCTCAGCCGTGCCCAGCGCTGCTCGACCCCCTCACGCCCCTCACGGCTTCAGCCCTGCCCGGCCCCCTCACGCCCCTCACACCCCTCAGCCCTGCCC
>VZTD01001218.1:372265-447272 GCA_013397725.1 Rhagologus leucostigma | reverse complement strand
TCCCCTCCCGGCCCGCGCCTCACGCCGCCCCCCGCGCCTCAGCGCTCTCCGGCTGTCCCCGGCCCGTCCCCAGGCCCGCGGCCGGCCCTGTCCCTCGGCTCCGCTCGCCTCGCTCCGCCGCTCCGCGCCCTTGGCCTCGGCTGCCCCCGCGCCCTGGAGCTCCCCGTGTGTGTCTGCACACGCCGGGCAGGGCTCTGGCGCTGTCTGGGGCGAGCATGGACACGTAACGTAAGGCCGGGAATAGCGCGGCGCTCGGATCTGGACGTACACCCACAGCGAGGAAGTGCAGAAGGGTATCCTTGGGAGCGGACAGTGCATTTTAGCAGAGGAATCCCTTTTCCCCAAAATGCCTGTGAATACACGACTTAAAAATTGGTTCTCTCCTGTGAGCCATATCTGTCGTATGTCCTACTACTGCAGTACCGCTGTCTGCCAAGTTTTGGGTTGTCCGTTTGTACAATAGCTTTTGCTGGTTTTTTAAAGGGAAAACACCTCTCTGCCCTGTGAGTCTGGGAAAGTCAGTCTCCTCAGATCTCTTATTTATAATGAAAATGCCAATAAAGGCCAAATATTCTCTTCCCATCTTCCCTTTTGTGGGTTGCCATTACAGCTGTAAAACTGGTGACTGCATATCATGTAGGGAAACTTTAAAAGCCTTGGCAATGCAAACACCATGGTCAGGTGTTCACGGGACTGTAATGAGCTTCACAAGATACTGGTGTCTGTCAGATTTATCAGATAAATATCAGATTTATCAGGAAGAACCACATCATTAACATGGATGGCTTGCCCACTGCAAAATCCTTTAGTTGCTTTTAGTAGAGGTATACGCCAGTGATTCTCAAGACTTTAAAAAGCGGCACATACTCTTGAGGTGCTTGACACTCTCATTTTTTTTCTTGAAAACCATCACTGATAAAATGTGAATTAGGTGTGGTTTCAAGGGGCTGACAGAATAGTTGTCCTAGGAAGGCAAGGAAGGTAGGTAGGTATTTTTCTGCTGGTTTTTGCCTGCAGTAAGACATGAGATTTCTTTATTGATACTCTCTCTCTTTGGCAGTCACAACCACTGAGGGAGATGCACTGATGGTCATAAAATGAACTGAACTGTTCTGATTTCAATTCTTTCAGGTTTCTCATCAAAGGAGGCCTGGCTGGAGCTGCTGTGTACGTGGCATATGACCAGGGGCTGCTGGGCAGTGGCACACAAGGTGCTGAAGCACTCAAAAAAGCTCAAGAAACGCTGCCTCCAGCTATCCAAGAGTGGACAAATTACCTGGGCTGGGAGGTAAGGGCTGCTCAGGTGACCCCTGCAACACAAACACCTCCTCTGAATGAGGAAGAGAAAATTTGGAGGTGATATTCTGATTACAGTGAGGCTGGCAGGAGTTTTACTGTTGAAACTGCATTTCACATGGCAAATATTCTGAAGAGGATTGAAATGGAAGACAAATAAAATTCTGAATTTGGGGCAGAGACATTGCTCACAGATGTTATTTCAAAGGAGAGGGGGTAACCAGCCTATGCAGGGTCAAGGAGGGGATGGTACACATGCTCTGGTAGATATTTCACTATGCTATGATATTCCTAAGCTTCTTTTGAAGGATTCTGTATGTTTAAAAAAAATCCAAATCCAATGAAAATATTATCCTCCCAATTTCTTACATTGCTAACAGTTCATCAAGTTGAATTTAAATTGCCTGAAGAGGCCCCTCCTCTGTGAGTAGTTCTTAGTTTTTAAAATCCTCAGAAAACAAGAAGCCTTTGCTTAAAGCTTGAAAAGATTTTTCCTATTACAGACAATTGTAAACTAACAGATTGTGGTAAGGAGACAACCACAGAGATGTTTTTTTCAGCAGCACCTAAATAAATAGTTCTACCTTTTGCACGTACTTTATATTGCAGGAAAGAGCAAAGCCCAGACTTAAAGCATCGTGTTTGATCCCTTTTGAGGCTTACAGAGAGTAGGCACCTAAGTATTTTTGACATCTGAGGTCAAGAGGCTTTGCCAAGGTGATGTGAATTCCAAGTGAAACCCCTCAAGTGCTGATATTTTGTCTCTCTTTCTCTTTCTAGCTCCCACCCACTCCAAAATTTGACTTTTCCCTCTCTGATTCCTGGAATAAAGGTAAAATAACTGCTCACTCACTGAGTCTGAACTCAGCCTTTGGCTTTCCAGAAGGGATGAGCATTCCCATTGTTACTAGAATTTTAGACATTTTTGTTTGAAGGCCAAAGCATGTTATAAGTACCTAGTAATACATAGTTTTTATGGTGCAGCAAAGAGTCTTCATATACTTGTGGGGAAACACAGTCCACAAATACTGTGACACGTCCAACATCACCCATGGAGTCTGTGGCAAGGCCAGAAATAAAACAGGACTTAAACAAAGAACTGAGCTCAGTCTTGTAATTGTCTTAACTCATGTACAGGCCCTGAAGTTGGAATTTCTGTGTCACAAATGCTGTTGAGACGATAAAGCTGTACTGGAACCACAGATCATTCGGGCCACAGTGTGTTCAAAAGCTGAGTTAGAGCTCAGGGTTTTAAGAGATCTACAGTGCTGGAGTTGGAAATTGGGAAATTTGGCGTGAATGGTGATGATCTTGGGGTAATTCTTCTCTGCTTTCCTTGCAGGAGTGCACACAGTCATGTCTGCCTTGTCTGTAGCTCCCACCAGGGCCTGTGAATACACGATGGAAGGCTGGAAATATGTGAAGGATCTTGTGAAATGAACACGTTCTCCAGGGTTCAGGATTCTCTCAGTCCATCCCTCTGGAGGGCAGCTCGGCCGTGTAAGGGCTACAATAAAAGACTTTGGAACTTCCATTTGTATTTGGGTTGGTTTTAGCCTACAGAGTGGAACAATTGCTTTGTCTTAGCAGTGATCAAAGGCTCCAGGGATCACAGATCAGTTGGAAGGAAGTGATGGCCATATGATGAGGAAGTCTCTATTCTAAAGCTTGAAAACTAAATAGATTATTCTGAAGCTGAATTAATCTTGGAGGTGAATGCCATCTAATTCAAACCGAGCTTACAAGAGTTTAAAAGCTATTAAAAAATCCAAGGTAACAATAAAAGATGCTGCAAAAGATGGCCTAGAGTGATTATACAAGCACAGAGGAGACTAACTGAGCAAAGTTTATCTGCATGAAACATTTTGTTAGCTTGCACTATGCCCAGTTGGCAGACTGTGCAAATTTTCATTTTAACGTGGATGAAAACTTTCATGAGGTCACTTTTCAGTCACAGCCAAGGCAAATGTAAGGGGCACCAGTGGCCTGGAGGGCACCAGCATTGTAAAATAAAGTTAGATTGATTCTCTGTTTGTAACCCTTTTTGATGGGATGTTATAATTACAGAAAGAGCCAAAACACAACTGCGGAACAGGAAACAGCAGTAGGAGGGGAGAGCAGGATGAGTCCTTACTTAAGTCAGGAAGCAAATTTAAAACACGAGGATGAAGAAGGATTTGCAGTTTTGTTTCCTTTTTTAACAAATGGATACATGATGGAGCCAACTGCCCAGAGATTTCGGAGGATTTGCCTAAGATGCAAATAGCTTTAAAAAGTGCTTAAGTTAATTCCGAAAGGACTGGGTCCATCAGCAGCTCTTAAACCTGATGGTCCAGATGGAAGCTTCAAGCTCAGTAAACCTCAGGAGCTGTGTCCTGCAGGTGCCAGATGCTTCACCTCACTCCAGAACCCAGATAACCTCTATCAGTGCCCCATTTCTTCCCTAACTTTCCAATGTCCACTGCTCTTGAAGCAGCAAAACTTTGGTTCCAGGTCTACTCCCCCCTTCTCACCGGGCCAAACCTCTCACTAAGAGAATTCTGACACTCATCTAGAGAGTTATCCTCTCTCTGGCTTTTGCTACAAGTGTAACCACTGAACAAAGCACACTGTGTACAAACAGAACATTGCACCTCGGGTATGCTTAGAACTTAAGTTGTCCGTGCTTTTCAGGATCTTCTCTACCACTTTTTTTCCCTGTGATGATTGCTCTCCAAAGCTTCATTATTGTAATACTGATGAAAGAAAAAATATCTTCAGGCAACTCATAAAAAACCCTTCTCTAAAGATGGAAAAAACCCCAATGACCCTACAAATAAGAGTAACAGGATTTTTTTTCATCTTGGCATCATAAAAGCCATTTTAGGGTAAGGCTATGGTCATGTTGCTCCAGAGATATCTCCACAAAGTCAAATTATAATTTGGATATGACAAAGCAACAGATCATTTGCACCAACCTCAATCGTGTTAGTTCTTCAACACATTCTTAAAATGATGCCAAAGCACAGCCAGTGGCTGCTTCTAAAGAAATTACGGATTACTTTTAAGGGAATTATGGATTGCTAGGTAAAATTACTGGGCTAAAACTGGTGGAGTTTTGGACTACCCTGATCTATCAGAAGCTAAATAAAGTGAGTGTGACAAGCACCTGCAAGAGGTTCACAAGCACCTCTGCGCTGTCTCTTACAGAAGCCGTGCTGCTATCACAGAATGTAACTCCTTTTTCAGACATTATCTTGCACATGAGACCAGATGAAAAGAATTCTTCACCACTTGCCCTACAAGCTCCTTGGCAGTTTTGCAGTGGCAGGGTGTTCAGACTTTGACAGCTGTGATCCACTAACGTTCTCTCACGGTGGCACATGGGCTGGTGGTTGTTAACTCTGACAGCTGTGAGGTAAAACACAGTATTTCACTGTTTCTGGGAGTGCAAAGGGACACCTCTAAGGCATTTTGACACATCTTTGAAACAAAGTTATGGTTTAACATGCAGCTGAAGAAATCAGTTTGACAGGAACTGCTGAAACAAAGCAAATAACTGTAAACTGGCGTTTATTTATGGAAAATGGAATGCTTCATTAACAAACATTTTTAAATGGGATATGAACAACACCTTACAAAACAAATGAGTTCACATTGGATTGAGTGACATAATATGGCAGCAGCTTAAAAAAAATTACACTTACAGTAGCCCATAAGTTACAATTAATGGTAACCCTGGGTAACAGATTTATTTCACTTGCCACCTTGCATTAAAAACCAAACACAATCAGTAGCGACGGTTGAAACGAGGATCATTCGGTCTGTTTGCTCTTTCCTGGCCAGCAAATCCTTCTCCTTGCATTCCTCCTCCGTGCATGATCTGACTCTGATTGCCACCCTGCATGAAACTGCCACGCCTGGAAAGGGATTCAGACATTTTAATGTTCTCTCATGCTGGTACAGTCAGGTTGCTAGAAGGGGTGTTCTTTTTGCATGATTTTTCGCTCTTCCACAACATGCACTACATAAAAGCCATGGGGATATTTTATTATTCCTTGAGATTTAAGTAACAAATTAGATAACTGATACTCCCATAAAATGTTTCTCTGGCCAATTTAAACGGAAATGCCCCTTAAAACGAAAAAAACCACTTTGCTTCTTTTAAAGTTCTTACCCTGACATGCCTCCACGATGCATCACATGGCCAGGTCTGCCTCTACCGCCACCTAAAAAAGTTCAAATGCTTCCTTTATATCCACAGCAAGAGTTTTACTTTGTCTCCAAGGATAATGTCTGTATTTTCTTCTTTACATAGCACAGCTACGGAGCTGTGCAAGAACCATACCTTGCCATCTCTCATGATCCCGTCCTATCATCCCTCCATCCACGCTGCTCTGCCAGGAACGATCTTGGTGCCCTTCAAACTTTCGACTGTGATCTCCCCAGTCACGTCCATCTCTGCAAAAACATGAAATTCCCATCTTCTCACATGAACCAGAGCACATGAAATAGTTTTTATATTTGAATCCAAGTCAAAAACTCACTCAAATGCTTTGCCAAGGCCCATGTGAATCTTACATTTATACTGTTATCTGCTAAGTCAAATCTTGGAAGACTCTTTCTGCTCAAACCAACTAAGATGACAACTAAATAAGATATTGGGGAAGAACCACTATCCTGAAAATAGCAAGCTTTGATAGGAATGTTAGTTAAAATTAATAGAAAGCATGATGACTTTAAGATGTGAGGTTATTAAAAAAAACCAGGTCAAGTGCGTGTTTTGATGCACAAGGCATCGAAACATTTGCAGTCCATCCAACACACCTGTGGTGAAAGCTGGAAAAAAAAGACCTGTACTTCCAAAACCAGTGACATATGGAAATACTCCTTAGGTGCACGAGAAGGGATGTTTTCAGTACTGACCGTGACTGTGGGGGTATCCCTCTGCTCTCGCTCATCCTTCTGTCAGAGCCGTAGCTTCCCCAGCTCTCCCGGGAGTCCCGCGAGTGCCGGTCGGGGCCTCCGTGGCGCTCGTCTGGGTAATGCTGGAAGGCACAGAACTCTTACAGGGCTGCACAACACAGGCCTGCTCGTTGTTTGACCCTGCCCAGCTGTAATTACTCCATCTCAAAATCATCTGGGAGGGAAGGGACCTCCTGACATCTACTCAGGGTCAGCCAGGTCAGGCTGTCCAGAAGAGTGTCTCAGTGGGTTTTGAGGATCTTCCCAGCTAGAGAGTTCACAGGTTCTCCATGCAACCTGTTCCAGTGTTCCCAGTTAAAGGGGATTTGAATTGTCTTCAGATGGAATTGTGTTTCATTTTGTGCTCACTGACTCTTGTCAATGGGCACCACTGAGTGGCACCTGGCTACACCTTATCCACATCCTCCCTCCCATCAGCAGCTAAAGCATATTGGTAAGATCAGCCCAGGACTTTGCATTTCCTGCTCTTGAACTTCATTATATTCCCCTCAACCCAACTCTCCAGCCTATCCAGGTCCCTCACAGTAAAGGTCACTGAGGAGTCTATGACTCCCTAAAATTAATCTCTGACTGCTTGAATGAGCCCTGAAGGTCTTTCCCTCAGCCCTCCAACACAACATCTCTACAGTTCAGCTGTTATTTCCATGTAACCTCACAGAGCCAATGTGTATTTTTGTGCCTTTGCCTCTTATATGCAATCTTTTGGAATACTCTATTTTCACACAACCCACTTGCTTTGATTTCTATCAGAATAACTATATCTAACTTTTATAATAAACAAGTCTTTAACTGAATTTCATCTTATTAAAGTACACGAGACAATCTGATTATTCAAACATATTTTGGTGGGTATCATGTAATTCTCAACTACTTTAATTTAATTAAAGAAATTAATTATTAAGAAATTAAAGAAATTTAATCTCACATACACTATAGAAAACCAGGTTACAAGATGTTAAGATATTTCTGTAGCTCTATAAAGCAACTCACTTGTCCATCCCGATCTCCCATAATTGTCCTGGAGCCATCTCTCCTAGAAACAGACAATTAGAATCAGACTGTGGTAGTAAAACACACAGCAGTCTATAAAAATCCATCTATGTAAGAACACAGATGAAAAATCCTGCTCCCACATCATGCCACATTATCCACAAAACGCATAAACAGCTGGAACATAAAGAAACCATGATACATTTTGGATCCCTGGAAAACCCAGTTAGTCCTAAGGTGTAAACCAAAATATTCTCGTTAAAATTCTAGGTGCCTACAATATTATTTAGAAGTTTTCCAGAATCCTACAAATATGTGAAACAGCATTGTAAAAATACTTTGCCCAAGCCTGCCAGAAGCTTTAACTCATGTCACAGTACAAATCTTTGCGTGGTTTTGGAAGAGAAAGACCACAGCCACTAAATAGCACTTGAAAAATAAAATGCAAACCAAGCACACAGTAAAGGCAGCAAAATGTGACATTAAATACATATTTTTGTCTTGTTTTCAGGCACCAGTGGAGGTAAGACACCAACCTGTCTATTGAATGCTCCTGGTAACGCCCACGATCCCTGTGATCGAAGTCATGGAAGCGATCCTGGCGACTGAAGTCTGAGTGGTACCTGTCATTCATGGCCATTCGTTTTGCCTCTGGCCAGTAGGGATCATCTCTCCTGAAAGAAAGAACAGACTCATTTTAGCCCAGATAATGCCTTTTGATATTGTTCCTCCTTCCAAACCAAAAGAAGGGCAATTAAGTTCGAAAGGGCGTTGAAAAGCCTCAGCTATTAAATATGATCACCTCAATGCAACCCACAACTGCTGAGAGCACATATATGGCTTTTTCCAGCCCAGGCTGACGAGACAGAACCTGGCAGTGATGTTTCCCACTGGCACCATTAGGATTTGGTGGCTTTACCTGCCATCTATGTCATAGGGTCTCCTCATGGCAGAGCGCCGCTCCTGCTCGTAGCGCAGCTGCTCGTGCTGGCGCCGCAGCTCCTCCCTCTCGCGCTGGATCCGGTCCTGCTCCCTCCTCCTCTCGTGCTCGATGTGCATCCGTTCCCTTTCCAGCCTCTCCCTCTCCATCCGTTCCCGTTCCAGGCGCTGCCGTTCGATTTCCAGCCTCTCCCGAGCAATCTCGAGCCTCTCCCTCTCTTCCCGTTCGCGGATGGTCTGGAGGTGCTGCTGCCTCTCCCGGCGCTCGCGCGTGCTGTTTGAACAGAGACAAAAGTTACACGTGTAATGCTTCAACAAATAAAGCAAAGCAAAATAAAAGCGTTAAAAACGCTGCAAACTTGCATCATTTCCTTGAAATTACCTGGGAAGGGCGTGGAGGGAAAGATACTCGGTGTACACATGAATTTATTTAGAGACTGAGCAAATGACTCCCACAAAACCCACCCTGGGGGTGAATACTTCTAAATGGTCAGGAGACTGTGAATCCAATTGCCCACAAATACTTCCATATGGTCAGGAGAATCTGAATCCAAATGCCCACAGCTCATTCCTTATACTGAAATAAAATATCTGTGAAGAATATTTTATTTCTGTGAAGAAAGCCAGGATAGTATGGTGGATAATGACTCCACTAACGCTCAGGAATTTAACTATGAGGGAGAAACTTTTTCCTCTCCAATAAAAATAACAAAAGCACCTTCTTCCTGTTCAATCCGACTACTTTTAGGTGAGAAATAGAAGTTTTGTAGTGTGTGGAAAACATGGAATTGAGGTCATAGTTCTAGCAAGGAATTTGAAAGATGGCAATTATCACCTTTAAACAGTATGAAACCTATTAAACATATGAAACAAAGAAAAAGCCCCACCAAAAATAATTAAATACCTAAATTAAGTTCAATAGATACCCATAAAAATATAACAAAGTTACAAGCGGGGAAAAAAAATTGAAGGCCTTTTCCTCTCTAAGTCTTATTTTAATAAAAATGAAAACTATATATATTTTAGGGAAAAAATTCCAAACAATGTCAGTGCTGCTCTTACCGGCGCTGCTCTGCCTCCCTCATTTTTCGCTGTGCTTTGATTTTGTCAAAGGGGACAATCCCTTGTCTCTCTCTGCTCTCTGATTTGCGGTCCTGGCTCTTAACACTCTGTATTTAAAAGAGAAACTTTAATTTATTAAAGGACAACCATCACAAACAATACTCTAAGCTCTGTTTCCATTTGTACAGTTCCTATCTCCAAGGTTGGTCCCTGCTTGTTCCCAAAAGCTGTTCTTTTTAAACATTCCAGACACCATATATTAATACAGTAATACCTTCCCCCCTTTGTTTGGCAGAATTTGAGTGCTGAATATGGTATCAGCCAAATGAGAGGTATTGTACTAATTAAGATCTAAATCCATGTTACAGAAACTCTAATTGGACACCCTGGCAAGACAAGTGTGGGTCACATGTAGCCTGGCAGGATTCAGGATTTGTTTCTAAGGGAAATGTTTCCCATGCAGAAGCATTACTTACTCTGTCTTTTGATGTAGTGGATGTTTTCACACTAATAACAGGTTCTCCTTTGGATTTATCCATGACTACTGTTCTCTCTGTTGCTTTACTTCCTAAATAAATCAGAAGTGGAAAGAACCAATCAAACTACACCACTCACTGCTATGCCAGAAATTCTGTTCTCTGAAATGTGAGAATGGGCATTTAACTCTCTCTTCAAAACCAGTTATTTCACTCCACCAAATCCAGGTACTTCTTTTAAGGATGACAAAATGGCAAACATCTCCCCTCCCCCTTATACATTTTGGATTTCCAACTAAGAATCAGAAACAATCCTAGAATATTTCTCTGGAAAGAACTACCTACAATTAAATATTCCTACATCAACATATCTTCTACTCTATTAAAAAGCAACAGAAAAATTACCTGATTTAATAGTTTTAGGTTGATCTGATGAACCAGACTTCTGGTCATCTTTATCTTTTTTTTCCTTTTCATCTTTGTCTTCTGTCTTTTTAGGGTCATCTTTTTGGTCAGATTTCTCATCCCTTTTAGCACCACCAGGTCTGTGGATAGATATTGATACAGATTAGACTAACACAGACTAAGAGAAAGTAAAATTCAAGGAAAATGCCACCAACACAGCAACAAAATAGAATTCTGATGTGGTAACAATCATAATTAGATTTCCAAACTTTTCCTTCCACAACTTCCTGCCTCATAAAACAAGATATTCAGACCATCCTGTGCAGTTGTCAAAAACTTGGCCAGGATTCAGCTATCTCAACTGGAAGCATGAGGACAAATTCACACCACCACGTGCTTAATGCCCACAAAGTTTCTTATACAACATGACAATGAACTATTTTTGTCAGGCAACTGGGTGAAATAAAAGCAAGAAGTTCTCAGCAAGTAGCATTTAATAGAAGTTATGCCTCAAGAAGATAATTAAGGCAAAGTGCTTAGTGTTTAATTCACTCTCTCAGTGCCTCATTCGGCTACTTTCAGTGATGCTAGAGAGGAAGAGCACAGTGCTCAAGAGGAACATGATATGGGAAGAGATCTTGGACAACTTTCTTTTAACTGTCTGGGACCTGGAGAAAACTCTATTCTGATGAGAGACACAAGGTAATGAAGAAAGTGAAATTCTCAAATGGTCTTTCCTACAGATTTAAGACATGAAAGCTCCACAATCATTAGTAAACTCCAAATACGGCTAAATTAAAAGGTGTGCTTGAAAATGCAACTTTCCAGTGCCTACTTTAAAGCATGCAATAGAAACATTTTAAGCTGGCCACTGAACATCAACTGAACTTTATCTTGTAGTTAGCTGAAAAAAATCCATGTACTCCTGTTTTTGAATGTTTGCCACAGAAATTCTTACTGTAACTTTAGTTTTTCCTGACATCAACACAGACTGAAGAACAGCAAAACACCTTTGGTAGGAGAATTTTTAACACAGTACCTCTCACTGACTGTTTCTCTCTTTGCTTCACTCTCTTTTTTTTCACTTGTCTTCTTCCCAGCGGGTTCATTTTTTGCCTGAAATTTATTTTGCACATCATCAGCTGAGAATGTGGCCTCGATCATTTGCACAATCTGGTGGGAACTCGGTGTCTCTGAGGACCACTACTCACTTTTTCCACAGAAATGATCTTGCCATGCAGCTCTGTCTTGTGCAGGTGAGTGATGCACTTTGTGGCCTCCTCGGCCGTGGACATCGTGACAAAGCCGTAGCAGCGAGCGCCGGGACTACGAGCGTTGGTCACCACCTTGGCACCCACCACCTTCCCAAAAAAACAGGAATTACTCTCCCTGTGACAAATCCCTCACGTTTAACAGCAAGAACTACAAGCTCCTTTTCTGCTCTTTTTAATTCCTGGCCATTACCACGCAGGAAAGTTCTGGTTTTGAGAGATTAACAAACACAAAAGGAGCATTGCTTGGAGCTGACCATGTTTCTGCTACCAACGGAATGCTACAAAAGCTGAATCAAGAAGTGGGAGACAAAGACTGAATTCTCTTCTGGAGAAAGACCACAAGGGGAGAATACAAAAAAAAAAAGAAAAAAATAAAGGCATCTAACTTTACATGAACAACATCACTTTGTTTAAGTATAAAATAGTAAAAACCAATACAAATTTTTAAGCCAATTTCCACATATATGCTAATGCTCAACTGCTAAGTGCCAGCTTCGCTCTAAAATGTGTTTACATGTCACTGCTGAGGCAGATCAACAATGTTATCTGCAATTTTCTTTACGAAACAGGAAGTTTCCCCAAAACCTAGAGCTTGGAAAAGGCACATAAATGGTGTTTATTTATGCTCAGATATTCAATACACAGATATTCACTTTGTAATAGAGAAATCAATCATATTTCAGGTGTGATGCTTCAAAGTACAGCTGAATGAAGAACCTACTTCTGAGCATTTAATTTATTGCACATGTACATCTACTTCCAGGAAGCTTTGCCTCTGCTAATACCCTGAAGAAAATAACAATATTTTATTTAAATGGCACCATGGCATCTATCTAGAGCCAAATACTAGGTTGGCTGTTGTTTAGTTTTTAACCACATTTAAAATTTTGTGGCACATTTCCATAATCAACATTTTGGTTACCAGACGGAATTCTACGCCAATAAATGGAAGCATTGCATTACAAGGAGCATTAAAAAGGTTTTACCAGTCCCATGACTTTCAAACTCCAAGCTGTGCTACAATTAATCTATTTTTGTACCTATTTGTAAAGTCATATTCAAATTCCAGACTATTTTCATCAGTAAAACATTCAATGGCAGGTTGTCAGCATATACAATTTGCTTTTACTACAATCTGCTGATAGTAAGCTGTAAATAGGCTTCAGAGGTCTGACAAAAATCCTTCCTGACGGCTCTGATATCAGTCTTTTACTGAGCTCTTCCCATCTTCCAGCTGACAGGGACAGTTAATTTGACATTTTGTCTGTCCTGAACAGCAATTGCAGGACCTCCCCTGCCAGCAAAACCAAACAACACCTCCCTACATCCCAAACTACCCAAACAAGTGTTTTTTAAAGGAACTGCCAAGTCTTGATAAAAATAAAACTTTAGGTACTAAGGCAATTCCTAAGATATTCCTTGGTAATTTTGCCTCAACATTTACTGCATATTTTACTTAGTGCTAAGGAAGTCTTTAATAAACATTAAATTCACAGTTGACTGTGAATTTTCAGCAGGTGAAGATACCATACTGCAGCACAGGAGACAGAAGAATGTGGAAAGTTATTGACTATTTCAAATAAAGGATCACAAAGGGAAGTTTATACTTGTTTGGAAGTGAGCAACAGAATAAAAAAACCCCCAGTCATTCAATGTGATTTTTTCCCTGATATTCCACAATATTCTTGATAACTGAATATTCCACAATATTCTTGATTCCTTTCATTGGTACTTTCAGTGATGAGAGCTTAAAAAGTCTTATCAACACAGTTTCTAGCAGAAAAAAACAAACCAAACAAACATCAGAACAAAAACAAACCAACAAAAATAACTCCTTACCTTCCCATATTTGCTAAACAGATTCTTCAGATCTGTAGCTCTGGTGGTGGAAGCCAATCCACTCACCCAAAAGTTTCTACCAGAACCGCTAGCACTGCGACCTAATTGGGAAAACAAACAGACAAAACCAAAACATACCCCAAATCCTAATTATTTGAATTAATTACCTGAATCATTATGTGAATTAAAACAGAGCAGGCTCACAGATCTTTAATTTTTTAAAATCAGAGCAAGTGAAATGCACTGTGTGACATTCTCCTTCCGTGATTTGCTTTGCTGAAGGTAAGGAGCCACACAAGTCCAAAAATTTGGGTGGAACTATGAGATTTGATACAGAAGTATTATACATCATTCTTCAATAAAGCAACTGGACAAGGGCACCTCTGAATTAACTGAGGCTCTTGAAAACACGCCAGGATAATGCCAGTAACTTACAGGGGAAGACAGAAGCCCTGCAAGAGTTGTGGGGAACTGTTTCTGCACCCCAGGTGTGCTCATGTCTTGCCTCCTTATCTCAACTCCAAGGGAGTGCTGATGGGATGCCGAATTCCTCTCAAGGAAAGCCATTCACCATCAAAAAATGAAGGAATTTTCTCTATTTCTGCCCACACAGATCCACAGTTGGGATATGGAGTCTGACTTCAGCTGCAGGAGTTAGGAAACACCTGGCCAATTCTGCATCTCAGCTACAAAGGTGATTTAATAAATGGTCATGAACTTGCCAAGTCTGAACACCGAACATCAAGTGATTAAAGAGTGACCTGAACTCCCAGGTTCGGTGTTTGCATGAAGCACTTACACAAGGATACTGTTTCCAGTCTCCTCTGAAACATCTTTACTGTCCTTCTGTCAGTCAGGGCAGTTTCAAGGCCTCAATGAATGGGTTTCACTCCAGCTCCCTGCTTCCATACTTCTGTTTTGGTGGTTTTTTGGTGATATATGGAATTTTACAGAACCTCTTTTATCGAGGGAAGGAATTTTTCCCAGAACCTTTCCAAAATGCTATTTTATTTGGGTGCCTTTCCATCTTCTACTTCCTGATAATTTCAGTCACTGACACAAGTAACTGAGAACATAGTTCCTAATATTTACACAGGTTTCCTAGGGAAGGATGCAGTGATTCATATCAATCTCTTACAAAAACACCCAAAAAGAGGCTTTCTGTATAAAGGTGAGTATACATCTGCCATCATCTACCTCAAAAGTGCATGGACAAAGGTATGTCGTGCACACAAATACATGGGAGATGCATCGTCTTGGTGTTTTAAAAAGCTGAGCCAAAAGCTTTGATGCTTTTACTCCACATATTTCTACAATTTAAAAATTACTACTTGCAGTTACTCTGGCACCAGAATCCTGGAGAAAAAAGGAAGTGCTCATTTTTCTATTTTCTGCTATTTTACCGTTGAGTTTAAGATTTTTAAAACAATGTTAATGTCCTTTTTGATTAAGGATTGATCAGTCTTAATGTCTCCAGGTTTTGCCCTTCCATAAGACTTTAAAAAGTGCTCCTGCAATGGTACTGCACTTTGAAGGCAAAGAAATACCGGGAGTTGAAAATATTTAACTTAGAAACAAGAACAATGCAGGCATTGGGAGCCAACCACCAACACTGGAGACATCTTTCAGATGAGCATCCATTGACTGCCAAATCCACCAGAGTGAGCTCATGAATTTATTTTTCTGCACTCTTGTTGACACAGTTTTCAGAATTAATGCATGGAACATAGAAAATTCTTCATCCTAAATAAAATCCTTTCATACAGGTGGGCAAATAGCAATGTATGAGTCAGAACTGACTTATAGAAAGTTTTTTTGCTTCCTTCTGGCTCAGTCACTTTGCTCTGCATGCAGAGAATGTTACACAGTCAAGCAGCTCCCTCTCACTACTGCTGCTCACTAAGCCAGAAAATGAATAAAACAAATGTTATGGACCACAGCACATCCTTTGGAGAGTGGGATACAGCAGCAAGGTGGTTATCAGACACCCAAGCTTCTGAAGGCTGCTTTGAAAGCAAACTCAGCTAAGAGTTTTCTCAGTCCACAAAAACAATACACTCAAGTCCTTTGACAGCATGCACAGAACACTCCCTGAAATATTCTGAAATAAGAGAACACAAGATTACAGATTGAACCCAAATTGACCCTAACAAGGCTGACAGGGAGGTCCAGCAGCTTGTGCAAACAGGTATAACCCAGGATCTTGGAAAAAGCAGCTGACAGGGAGGTGAGTTTGGGTTGTAAACCCCAATTAAACCAATCCAATTCTTCCTGTCCAGTTGGCAGGCAGACCTCATAATGAGTTCCTTGCTTTTTACAGGAATTGCTAGTACTTCCAAACTTAAAGTGCTGAACTACCTGCCAGCAGCATTTAAGACAAATGTTAACAGTCAGATCTAAATCTTCTGCCCTGGGCAGGCAGAAGAGAACAGAGAGGTGGGGTGAGCTGCAAAGACTCAGCTGCCTGGTGTATTAAAAGGAAGAACTATGAAGGCATCTGACACTGATCAAAGTATTTTCTTCTTGCTTATGATGCATATTTGCACCATTAGTAGGATCTGCACGGACAAAGATCTAATAAAATCAGTGTAATTTGAAGACAACACTAAGATGTAAGATTTGAGGCATTTAAAGATGTGAATACTAGATCCCAAATTACTTCAGCAAAACAGGAGATGGGAAGGAGAATTCCAAGTGTATAGTAAAGCAAACACAATTGCAAAAGGTTCCTGACTCACTAACAGCTGTTAGTGGGCATCTCCAGTGCCAAAAAAGACATATTTGCCATGTATTAACATCTACCTTTAAAAATCAAGATACAAACAAAACAGTGCAATGCACGTTTTGAAAAAATGCATGAAAGTAAAATATGTGTTTTGACAGGAATAAGGAAAATCCAGAAAGAGGTGAATTTATGCTATTTAACAACTGCACAGATTGCAATCAACTTCTGCTGAAATAACCCATCCAAGACAAACAGCTATCCAAGCAATCATTGAAGTTTTACATTTGAAAACAAACATACCTTTCTCATCTTTTGAGATTATCTTTGTATCTCTGTCCTCCTCAACAGGGCTAAAGACAAAACACCACATTATTCAAGTCAGAAAGAAAAGTGACTAAATATAAATTATGAAAAAAGCTAAAATTAAATACCTACCAGAAAATATGTTGCAAACGAAAACACACCTTTGTATACTTGATTTAAGAAATCTGACAAGAAATAACGAAGTCAGATTCTTAAACAGACTTACATTAAGAAGATGATTACAAATAAGAGTAATTTGGGGAAAACAACCTTTGAAGGTTGATGAAGGAAAGAAATCAAACCCACTGCGTTTAAAAAAATAAAAATATCTGCACATGGAGAAATAAAAGAGACCTTTAGGAATAGGCTACAATTTCATCAGTCTCGGAGGCCAATTGAAGGAAACAGCTTATTCGCATCACTTAAGGACCAATGATAAAAGATAGCATCTGGTCTATAACGGAGAAAAAACAAACCTCTTTTTCTGATCACCGCCCTCACTGGCTGAGGACTCTTTAGTGGCAGGGGAAGATTCCTCTGAATTAGCTTTGTCTTCTGTTCTCTTGCCATCTTCTTTGCTATCTCTGGCTTCGGCACCTGCGCCTTTCTCCGCTGCCTCCCCACTAGAGGCTTCCAGGCCTTGGGAGCGTTTGCTACTCTGATCGCTTAGGGTCTCTACCACTACACCTTCAGAGTCCGGGGCCTCTTCCTCGGGGCTCTGTTCACTTGTCTCCCCTTTTGCTACCACTAAACGCTTTGCTTCCTTCCTTGCCAAAGCTTGGGCCGATTTGCTGTCCAAAGCTAAAGCATCTTCCTCCAACTGAGCGGCAGCGAGAGCGTCCTCTTCCTCAGCCAGCCTCTTGCCTGGCCCCGCGTTACTGGCTTCCTGCGCACGCGGCCGCTCCGCTTCGGGAGGTTCTTCGTTAAGTAGCTCAGATTTACAAGTTTCCCCCAAAATGTCGAGTATTTTCTCATTTTCTACGGATTTAACAGGAATAGAATGGCACAAGATTTAATCACCAGGGAAATACAGCAATCACAAATGTGGAACTGGCATGGCTGCCACACTAACACCAAGAGAACTGCTAAGCTACACAGAGATTGGAAAACCCTAGTGTACACAGTGTTACAGCTACCACGCTAACTGCTCTCTCACACACTGCCAAATCAGCCCTAGCACCTCAACAGGGAAGAAAAATGCCCCCACAGATTTAACAAAAAACTTCGGGCTCAGCCTTCATATTCTTCAGCAAATCGTTCAGCTCTGTTTCTTCTCTAGTTAGCTTCCAGAGTCCGAGATGCTTAACTGAACGTATCAAGGCACTGAGAGTTCAATTTTTAAATTTCTGTGAAATTCTTTTAGCAGAGACAGTCCAACATGAGAACTGGGTATCTTCTGATGGTGCATGAGTGTGTTTGCAGTCCAGAAAGGGAAAAGTATCTGTATGAAATTTCCATGAAGAAACTCTCTTCTTTCTTCTGTATCCAGTAACTAATCTTTACATTTTAATGCCCTACAATACCTTTTTACTGCTTTCACTGCTCTCTACTTAGTAACAGAATTAAGGTGTGTGCAATATCACAAGATCTGTTTACAAGTAGAATACTTAGCTTTTAAAACTGTGATTAAACTTCTCTAAATCCATTTATGTAGTTTAACAGGTTTTTAAACCATTTCATTTCACTGGAAGTATTTCAAGCATCACTTCACAGATCTGGGGATATGATTGGGTTTCCAATCTCTATGACCCTGCATGATCTGGATTGTCCATTATAAAAATAATGTAAATTATGTTTGTTTGCTTGGGTTTTTTAATAGTTAATGGTTTAAAAAGTATTAGTTGAAAAGACAGGAATATGTTTTTCTTTAACAGTACCTGGCTCCAAGTGTAGCTTCTCCATTTTCTGTTTGGGAAAAAAAGACCACCGAATGAGGATTTTATAAAATGTATCTTCTAACACAGAACAACAGCAACTCCCTGCCCAATCCCAATATTGAAAACTACACAAATCCATCTACTACACATAGCACTTTTTTTCATCATCCACTGGAAATGAGTATTTTATATAGGTAACTTTCCTGGCACATTAAAGCCAAGTCAAAATATCAGCCACAACTGCGTTCTCCCAAATAACTCTGAATTTTAAAGAGATCAATAAAGTATCTTTGTGTACCACCACACCAACTACAGAGTAAAAAACAAATCCAGCTACTACTTTATATAATCAGTGGGAGAGAGAAGAAATCAACAGTACAAGATCCTTTTTATCTGCCATGAAAGTGAAGGAAGTCTTGAGAGATGACTGAAAAGTAGGGAAAAAACCACAGGGCACTCTCATTTCACAGACTGTGCTGAGCAAGGTTACAAATGTCTTGGATTCTGTTACAATTTCATATCATGGTCACATTTTCTTTTTTGTAGTATGAGAACTGAGTAAATATTAATAATACAACATATTGATAACATGACAACCTGAAATACAGCTACATTTTCAGTTTACCTTCATTTCAATTAAATCAGAGGAGGAGGCTTCTAAATTGTTTTCAATTTCATCATAATCTTCCTAAAAGAGTAAGAGAGGAATGAAAGCATTTCTTACCAAAAGTAGCTTAAGGAGAATACACCTGTATTTAATTTTCCCTTTCAAGAAAACCAGAAATATTTTAAACTGTTTGACAGATCTCAATTGCTACTTCAGACTGTGACCCAAAAATGAGGAGCAACATGTACTTAAATACCTTTCTCCAATTACTTTTCATTTTAATTTCAACAGGACATTGTCTATTTCAAAGTTATTCTTAGTCTTATTTCACACTTCTGCGGTTACTGAACATGTTTTTTTATTTCTCACTTTTTAACTTCAGTTTCTAAAAATGAAAAAAACAATTTAGAAACGAAGCTGACTTAGGTTTACACTTTTCCAAACTGAAAACATATCCCAAAAATCTTGCTTCCTTAAAGGGCTGAGGGTAAGATGCAACCAGAACTCATTGGTTACACGAGATTAATTTACATAACATCACAAAAGTGCCTTTCAGGTGCAGTGGATGCTGTTGCAATGACTCTGTGTTCAGTCCCATGAAAGGGGAGATTTTCTCCAGGCCTTTGTGTTTGATTGCTCTCTTGGGGTGCGACACCACAGCCAGGCTCTGTTGAAATCCCTGCAAGAGGAGGGACTCAGTGGTACCTTGTAGCTGGTAAGCCACAGAGTAGCTGTCAACCAAATAAAAAGAAAGATTTCTTGTTGAACCAGCAAAATGCACAGCTCTGTGCCAAGGGTTACCTCAGATGTAATACTGATGTCATCTCCAAGGTATGACCACCCCTCAGTGAACAGGATGTACAACTAGAGTCACTCAAGCTCCACCTAAACGTACAAATAGTATAAAAGTAAGTTAAAAGTGTGGATAAGTTAGGGAAGGCTCCACTGTACCAGTCTGAACCTGTCTTCTCCCCTTTAGGGATGTCTGTTGGATAAGAACTGCACTCTCAGCATGATGAATGATGAACTCCAGCCAGCTTCTGTTAGGAATTAAAGCTGGTTAATATGGTGGGGTTTTTTTTTTTGCAGACAGATACTACCACCAGCAATCCTTAAACCTTAAGCTGTCACAATTTTCCATTACATTAATGATGTTATTCCATAAAAGGTTCAGTGTGAGTCCTTCAAAGGCACCAACAGCTGCCTGCACTGAGTAACACACTCAACTGAGGAGACCTGGGACAGGGGTCTCTGTTATGCTCTGATTGTGTGACCCTCTCCAAGGCACTGGAACCACTCTCTGATCCAGGGGACTGCCCAGTGAAGGGTCCCCAGAACAGGATGTTGACACTTTTTGGGCCCAAGGGTCTTGGCTTTCCTGTGGCACTGACAGACCAGTCAAACACAAAGGCTTGGAGAAAATCTCCCTTTTCAGGTGACAGAACGTAAATGACGAAAAGTTGAAGCAGATAGGCAAAAGGCAAAGAAACAGAATATGTTCTGTTTTGTGAATGAACAGCCTAAAATAAATCAAAAACCCAAACCCGCAAGGATCCAAGAAGGATAATATTTGGGGAGTGAATGTGACATATGGATAACCCTGTGCTGTCTGCAAACGACATTGCAAGCTGCTCTCAAAACCAAGTCAAAAGCCTGGCAATGTCAGAACAGGGCAACATAGGAAGTTCTTCTTTTACTAATCTCTATAAGAAAACAGAACAACACAACTTCCTTAAACTAGAGCATTATTTCTGCAGAAAAGATATCCAAATTATCTGAGTTGAAAATTTATTTTTCTCTCTCCCCATATATATAAATACCTAGATGGCTGGGTGCATGCACATATACACTTAACACATAGAACACAAACAGGAAGAGGGAATACAGAAACTAATACAGCATTTTCAATTCCAGGCTCCTTTCACAGCAAACAAAGATGATACTGCAAGGTAAGGAAGATGGTAACTTGTCTACTGAGAGCATTTCAAGCCTCAAGAATGTTTACCACTTAAAAGACTAGGACATGAGAACTGTGAATGGGAAATAGAATCCAGATCACATTCAGGTCCTAAACTCTACTGGACTGAAATACCTTGTTCATGTGCCCATATCCCTATTAAATATCTTCTGAAAAATGACGAAGACTTCTACTCACTCACCTCGTTTTCTGTTAGCTGATCAGGAAGTTCTTTCATTTCTGCTTCGACATTATCTTTATTATCAGACAGAGAATCAAGAATATTGTCAGGACTATAATCTTCTCCACAGTCTACAGCACTGCTGTTGTCTATTTCAGCTTCATCTAATACACTAATATCCATCATGTCAATATCCTGCAAAGTATCCAGATTTGCTTCAATATCCTCCTACAGAGAGAAAAAGGGCAAATGTGTATTTATTGCAGGTTACATGATGCACGTTCTTAGTAACTGCAATCATGATTTCACTTACCTGCCCATCTCTAGAGTTTTCTTCCAGACCATTATCTTCCACACCTTCTTCTTCTGGTTTTCTTCCTACAAACAGTATCACTGCAGTGAGATGTAGCACTACATTTTGTAACATCTTTAAGCTTTGGTGAATTATCTGTTGAACACTCAGTTTGTTTCAACAAGTAAGCGTTAAGAGGCTGATTCAGAAGTCTGGGTCTGTATGGATATAACTGAGGTCAGCTTGCCACTCCATAAAAGCAAGCAGCAGGAGCATGAACTACAAGTACCACAGTATTTTTCTAAAGCTACAGTCTCATTCCACAACACTTCAATACCTAAAAAGACACAACACCCCCTGGGCAATCCACTTAAAAGTAGCACCTTAAGATTATTACAAAAACACCTCCCTTAATTACACGGATTTAGAATTAGTGTTTACTTTCAAGATCTTGGACACAAATCACGTTTATGCACATCTGTCACCCCCAAACTCCTATTGCTAATCAAAGACAACAGCTCTTTCTCTATTTTTAGCCAGTCTGTCTTAAAAATAAGCAGCTTAATAGTCTGTTTCTCTTCAGAAAATACTCTTTAAGAACTGGCTATGAGCAATTCAAATAAGCCACATGTAACACGGCATGCAGAGTATTTAATATTTTAAAGCAACATATAGTTAAATATAGCTACAACTTAAATATAGCTACAACTTAAATATAGTTAAAATATAATTATAGGTGCTTTCCATGAAGCTTATGCTGCAGCTGCTTGCTCTGTACCTGACACAATTCTACTCATGGTCACAAATACAGAAACACCTGCAATTTACAGTTTCATCTTCACATTTCAAGACTTGCTAATAAAACACACTCAGGTGTCATACTATCATTTAAAGCTATTGCTCATTAGTGAAAAAGAGTTTTACCATTTTCCACAAGGTAAAAAGCAATTGTTTTAAAATTAAACTAATGTAACAGGAAAAATTAAGTTTGTATGCCAAATTCCAGCTACATGCAAACAGTGGAACTGCAAGTGTCCAGACACCATACCTTTGCTAGTTCTTTTTGGCATTCTTTTAGTGGTCAGCTCTGAGGCCACGGGAATTTCGTCAGGATCTCCTCCTTCCTCCTCAATGGCCTGTTGGAGACAGCAGGATGATATCCACTGTATTTGCTGGGGTGCATTTGTACTGGTGCAGTTAATTCTCTTCACAGCAGCTGACAGGGGACTGTGGTTGGAGTTTGTGCTGAGAACAGTGCTGATAACACAGGCATGTTTTACCTACTGCTGAGCAGAGCTTACACAGAGTCAAGGCCTTTTCTGCTTCTCTGCCCCAACAAGCAGGATGGGGACCACAAGGAATTGGGAAGGGACACAGCTAGACAACTGCTCAAAGGGTGTTGTGCTCAGCAATAAAACTGGCGGAAGCTGGTGGGGCTGCCATTACTTGGGGGCTGGCTCAGCATCAGTTGAGTTGGTTGACAGTAAGGAATTATTTTCTTTCACACCACTTGTTTTTCTTGCGTGCTTTATTAATTTCCTTCATCTATGTCGGTCTCTTTTTTTTTGCCCTTACATTTCTTAAGATTATAAAACTGTCTTTATCATAATCCCACAAGTTTACTCTCCCTTTTACCCTTCCACTTCTAGCCCCCATCCTGAGTGAGTGGCCATGTGGTGCTTGGCTGCCTGCTAGGGTTTAACCACAACTGCTTTTTAAAGGATTTGTGACATGGAAACATCGGTGTCTCTCCCTAGTTCAGGTCATACAGCAAGGCAGCTGTATCACCTGTCAGAAATACTAAATAATAAGGTGCAACACATCCCCACAGCCAAATCAAGCTACTACTGAGGAGCAAAACTCCCTACTCTGCAGATAAGCACATTAATGGTATAAAACTGGGAGAGACTCTTACAGGAGCTCAGGTGCACGAGTTTTTTCTCAATGTGCAGGCCTGTTAGAACCCATAAAAGGGCCAAGGCTAACCGTGCTGTTGTGGCCTCATGGCAGTCTGTGAGAATACATTCCAGAGAGGTCGGAGAGATGGAGTCGGGTGAAGTGTGGTGGTGCCAAGCAATAGGGCAGAAACTGATGCACAGAAAGTTCCACCTAAATAGGAGGATAAAATTCTTTACTGTGCGAGTGCCCGCGCACTGAAACAGATTGCCCAGGGAGGGTGTGGAGTCTCTCTCACCCTACATACTCAAGAACTGTCTGGACGAAATCCTGTACCATGGGCTCTAGGATAAAACCCTGCTAGAGCAGATCACCCACTGTGATCCCTTCCAACTTTACCCATTCCGTGAACAGTATAGAGAGAAAGCACGAGAAAAGATATGAGAAAGCGGCACGTGTGTGTATGTCAGAGGAACGGGAGAGTAAATCGGGGAAGGACGCGCGGACGTCGGGGTCAGGCAACGACGGAAAGGCCGGGGCCGTATCAGATTCCTTCCAGTGCAATCTGAGCCGCGCTCCAGAGCAGCGACGGAGCGCGGGCAGCAGAACGGGCGCCCACACCACAGAGCGGTGTAGTGAAACCGCGCAAAGGCAATGGCTCCGCAGCGGTCGGAGCAAAGGGGACACGCTGGTGCCCAACAACAGCCCGCGGGTGCTCGGCAGCAGCACCGGAGCCCCGCTCCCCTCAGGGCCGCCCCGCTCCCGGCCCCGGCCCGGCCCCGAGCGCGCACGCGCCGAGAGCGCCACAGACAAAGGACCCGGATGGCCTCACGCCGCTGCCCCCCCGCCTCCCCCCGCCGCGCTTTGCCTCACCTTCCTCAGCCGCTCCATGAGGACGCTCTTATTGCCGCCGCTGTCCAGGTTACGCCGCTTGAGCTCGGCCCGCAGGTCGATGACTCGCAGTTCGCTCAGCCGCCGGGTTTCAGGTTCCGAACCAAAAGCCGCGGCCCCGCCAAGGGATGTGAAATCCCCCAGTCCGGCCGCTGATTGACTCTCCGCCATCAAGGCCCCTTCGATATTTCGCCGCGAGCCCGAACGCGCAGGAGAACACGACACAACCCAGCAGCGAACCTTGCGATCACGGCACAAAATGGTGGGGAGCGAGACGCGCCGAGGGGAGGGGGAACAAAGCGCGCTGTGCGCAGGCGCGGGCGGGAGGCGGCGGGCGGGGCCTGGCGGGAGAATCGCTCCGCGCAGGCGCAAACGGCGTCGCCCGCGTCCAAGGACGGCTCGCGAGCCCTTGCGCATGCGCCGGGGGGCCGGGGGCGGGCCGGCCGCGTGACGCCACCGCCGCTCCGGAGTTGGCGGCGCCGCGGCGCGCGCAGCCTCCGCGGGCTCCGGTGCGCATGCGCGCTGGGCATCCTTCTCTTTCCCGCCCCCTCGCTCTCCGCTGCGTCTCGGTTTTCCTCCATTTTGTGCTGCGGCTGCGGCTCTCCCCCGTTGTTTTCATCCCGCCTTGCCCCGCGCACGCGAGTCGAAACCACGGCCCATGGCGGAGAGTCACTCAGCGGCCGGGCTGGGGGAGTCTGCGTCCCTGGGTGGGCCTGGGGTCCCCGGTTCGGAGTCCGAAAGCCGGCGGCGACCGCTGAGCGAGCTGCGCGTGATAGACCTGCGGGCCGAGCTCAGGCACCGCAACTTGGACAGCGGCGGGAACAAGAGCGTCCTCATGGAGCGCCTCAGGAAGGTGAGAGCGGGCGGACACGCCGGGGCTGCCTCAGGGGTGGGTGTAGCGGGTGCGACCCCGGCCCGGCGGGCACCTCTGAGGAAAATGGCGCCAAAGAGCGCCGGGGCCGGGGCCGGTTCCGCAGAGCCCGCCAGGATCAGTGCGAGCGTTCGGTGCCCGGTGAGGCTGGGCCTGCACTGGGCCGTCCCAGGCTCGCCCTGTGACCGCTGCTGTCACTAAGTGTCATTGAGTCCCCCTCCGATTCCCTAGACCTGTCCAGCACTCGGTGTCTGCCGTGGCCCCAGTATTTCTAGCCTCGTGCACGACAGTCTTGGGGTGTCCTCTGAGTTCGTGGGTTCGCAGTTATGTACGCCGTCTGTCGGGCTTTTTGCTGCTTACTGGTGTTTTTCTGGCTTTCTAGCTGGTAGCCTGTTCCCTGTATGCTCAGCACAACGTTTCGTGCGTTAATAGCGTGCGGAACCCCTTCATTGAACTGCTTGCTGTGTCCCAGAGCCGAGGTTTTTAACTCTGTCACAACCCGCGTGTCTGTGCACAGTCACAAATGCTGTAGGACTGGGTTTTTTTGCTGACTGCTTTCCAGAAAACTTAGACCAACATGTTACAGCCTTCTGCGTGCTTGTTGCTCCGGTCTGGTGGTTTTTCGTTTGTGTATCCAAGTTGCTGATTCATGGTTTGGAACTTTTCAGCCTCTGGTGTCCAGCTCCTAAACTCAACAAAAATGCACAAATGAAATTTTTTATATCTGTCTTTATCTTTTCTCTCTATTAGGCTATTGAGGAGGAAGGAGGGAATCCTGATGAAATTCCAGTGATTTCGGAAAATATGAAGAAAACTCCAAAAAGAAGCAGCAAAGGTACAGGACAGTTAGAGAGACTTTCCACCCTACCATCCTTGAGTTTTCAAGCAACTGTACTCATGAAATAGAACCTTGCTAATCTTTATTCTGTTACTGGTACTCTTCCCCCCCATTTGTGTTCAGATTTCTAGGGATGGGTGGTATAATCTTAAACTTAGCAGTAATTTATTCACAGAATTTAATGTGATTTAATAAGGCAGGAAATGTTGAAGGATCTGTTGGTTTCTTCTCGGAGTTCCCTGAAATTTGTATTAAGAATTACCAGGCAACACTGAAGCACTGCCAGTGTTTTTAACAGATATTTCTTTATGTAGAAATGCAGAGTTTCTAGCAAGTGCAAGATAAGCTCTGTAGTGTTATGCTTCATAGCTAATAGCAGTTGCAATTTTCTTCTTCCCAGAAGGCAATTTTTAATCAATTTCTGAAGTCAGATATGTTTTCAAGGCCTTATGCTTGATTTTTCTAGTTGTGAGACAGTCTTACATAATCCTTATTTTCAAAAAATAATCTACTGGTTTTCTAAAATTAGTTAGCACAATTTGATCTTATTTTGTAAGCAAATAGTGTTTAAAACTTTGCATTGGAGCTGAGCAGAATAACTAGTTTAGATTAAGTATTTTCGTTACTAAATTTGATTTACACAAAATATAAATTTGTGAGATGAAATTCGACTGTTTTGCCAGCTCATTTGTATGATTTTTGTTATTGCATCTGCTTTGAAGTGATGGTGCAATTGCTTGCAGACTGAAATGTGAAATCTTGACCAGATCGAGAGCAAATGTCACAACTCTGGGTAAAAGAGATACTTTTAATCATGATCATTTTCATGGCTCAGAAAAATACCACAGCACTTTTAGTGTTGGAGTGGAAATAGATGAAATGTTCCTCTTGCCTCTAAAACCCCTCTCACTTTTCAGTTGTAATGTGCTTGTAGTTTTTGAGGAAAATAAAATTCATAAGACATCAAACAGCTGCTTGGCTCTGAGTTTGAGGAGTTGCTCTTTGGTGCTGAAGCTGGTACAGTGTTTTCAGTAATGCCAGTTGGGATAATTCATGTCCAGCTGGTGGACAGAGCACTGCAGTAAAACTCACAGGTAGAGTGGGGTTTTTTCATTATTTTGTGGGATGTTTTTTCTTTGGTTGCCTTTTTTCCCCCTTCTAGTAAATGTCTGTAAAGAAGTGAAAGGTTGAGGTAACAAATTGCTGCAATCTGAGCTGAGCCAAATGTTCTGGGGAGGTCACAGAGCTTGAGCTCTTGCCAGGTGTTGTCACATGCTGTGGCATGTTTGTCACTTACTGGGGTGGTGACAAACAGCTGTGGGAAACAGGGAAAAAACTGAAGGGAATACCAACTCTGATGAAAAAGTAAAGCTTGAAGGATACATCTATAATTACTGTTTTCGTTCTAATGATGATGTTGTTAGGACGTAGACCAGATGAAGAGGGAGTAGAAGACAACGGCCTGGAGGAGGATTCTGGAGATGGACAGGTACACGAGGCTGGGTTTGGAGGGGAGTGATGGCAGCATGGCTCTCAAGTCACCATGACTGTGACATGTGCTTTTTTTCTTTTCACAGGACGATATTGAAACAAGTTTGGATAACTTGCAGGATATTGACATGATGGATATTAGTGTGTTAGATGAAGCTGAAATAGATAATGGCAATGCAGTAGATTGTGGAGATGATTACAGTGCCCATAATATTCTTGACTCGCTGTCTGATAGTAAAGAAAATGCTGATGCAGAAATGAAAGAACTTCCAGATCAGCCTACAGAGTATGCTGTAGGTAACTTGGAGGCATCCCCACAATTTTCAGAAATTAAAGAAGAATCAAGAGAAATACCAATAGTGATGGTATGCATCTCTTACGTGTGTGGAATCAGGGTTTTCTTTTTTTAAATTTATTTATTTCTGAATTAAATGGCAAAATGGTGGCTAAAGAGCACTTGGAACAATTTGGGACTGTACTGATTCTTATAGTCATTGCTTTTCTTTTTACCTCTTTGTGGAAACATGAGTCTTAGTTTTAAAATACTTAGATGTTGTTTGCATACGTGTGACTATTCATGAATAGAAGTTTACAAAGCATTTGTTTTCCGTCATGCTTTAAATTCTGCTTCACATTATGTTTACATTAGTATTTTCACATCTTATTTCAGAGAACATGTGAGGCATACAAATAGTGTAGCTTACTTTTTTCTCAGCTGAGCAGCACCATTCACGGAATTATATTCTAGGTTATTTTTCTGCTAAGATGTGGTCTTGCAGTTATTCAGTTGCTGAAAGTATTTTTATGTTGGCTTTCTGTGTTCATCTGGCTGTTGCGCTGTTCATAGGACACTGGGCTGGAGGATAATCCCTTCCCCCAAAATTAAGTGTTTTATCTCCTGAAATGTACAACAAAGCATTTGAAAAAAGTTATTTCTGCCCCATCTAATGGGGGAGTATTGCTCTTTGTTGTGTGTGCACATTGACTACGAGGTTCTAAAGTTGTGTGATTCTTTTCTAGAGTTGCAGAAATAAGCTTGGCCCCCTATCCCCAAGCATATCCCTGTCCTACACAAATCAAATGGGAATACTGAGAAAAAGGGGTTTTTTGAGTGACTAAATGTCTTGAGGCCAGGTCAGCTCCCATGATCTGCTTTTATCAGTGAGGGAAATTATTATCAACTCCTATAGGTTTTTTGGCTCTGTGTTCTTGCTGTAAATAACAGATACAAATCAGAGAAATTTTGCTGTTGGAATCCCCATACTTAAAAGATTTTTGTGAGCTGACCATCATAGTTAAGAAATAATGAGAGAGCTTTTTCAGTCGGTGGGGATCAGGAAGTCCTGGGGGTTATCACTCAGTTTTTACTGTTATTGGTTGCTTTGGATGCTGGATGTGTTTGCTGAATACCAGCTGTCAGTGGAAATAAAAATCTTCAGTTTCTCATTCAGGTTTCACTCACAATATTCCTTTATAGATAACAAAGTGTCTCCCGTTTATTTTTTAAAGGTAGAGTTTGAAGATGTTGGGAACAGTTTAGATGCTTCTTCATCAGATTTAACCGTAATAAAGGTAAATGGTAGCCAGTTTTTCTTTACAAACATAAAAAAAGCATAAAATGCACTGTGTAAGACTGTATGTTAAAATAGTTTGTGTACAGTGGGTGCATTCTTACTCTGCAAAGAGTAGGAACTAATGCCTTTCTAATCTACTCATAAAGACAAAAATTTATTTTTCTATCAGGTCATATATATACATATATATATTTATGATGTATGTATCATACTGAGTTTGGTAGTAGATGGGATTCCTTTTATCTGATGTAAATACCAGCTCAGTGCCTTACATTGTGTTTAACTTCCATTAAAAACGTTCATAATCCCGTGTTGACAAGAAAGCTGGAACTGTCTATTCCTGAAGTGCTGGCCTTGTTTCCAGATCACTCCTGGTAGGTTAAGAACTCCAGCTCCAGGTGAAGCTGGTGTTTCTGTTGATCCTGTTTTCGGAAAGGAGACTTCACAAAATATAGGGTAGAGAAGGGTAACATGAAGATAAGGTTTCCTCTGTTTACCCGTGGGAATGTGTACCATGTGTTCAACAGGTGGCTGAATTTGAGAGGTGGTTAAGTTTTCACAGACTTCATAAAGGTTTGAGGACGTCAAAACTCATTATTACCTTCTTCTGAGAAATTTTTTTGAAGTTCAACATTTTCAAGGCTGAAATAGGCTAAATTACAGTAATGCTTTCACTAAATTCTTTCCTGTAATGGGTGGTTAAGAGATATCATTCAGAGTAGCATCTTGCTTATGAAATAGTGATATTTCTCCTTTTTAAAATCTTTTTCACTACAGGAACTTGAAGATTTACCTTTGGAGCCAGGTACTGTTTGTTTTTGTTTGGTTAGTTTGATTTCTTTTTTTTTAATTAATGAAAAAAAATCCTGGGCATTTAAACAGTTTCATTCTTCATTTAGGCTTCTTGCGTCCCAGTTTGTTCTTTTGGGTTTTTTTTATTTTAATGCATTACTGTAGTGTACGTTATAATGGTGGAAAATCCAGGTCATGCAGGGTCATAGAGATTGGAAACCCAGTCATATCACCAGATCTGTGAATAACCACCCTTGGAAAACGTGTTTAATGCCATGAAATGGTTCCCTAGAACTGTTACTGCAGAGTGGAGTTAAGGAATGAGCCTTAAAGATGTAAAGGTTCTGAAAACAGATCTTGTGATATCACACTGTACAGTGGTTCTGTGAGTAAATATAAATACAGAAATGTAGGCAGTGCAAAGCTCTGGTGCAGAACAGAAGTTAAAGAGCGACTGGACTTCGGAGGAAGGAACATGCTGCCATCACAGGAATTTGCTACAGATCCCGCTCGCTTTCTGGACTGCATACACGCTCAGAACCATCAGAAGATGCCCAGTTCTCATGTTGGACTGTCTCTGCTAAAAGAACTTCACAGAAATTTGGAAAATTGAACTCTCAGTGCCTTGATACGTTCAGTTAAGCATCTCGGACTCTGGAAGCTAACTAGAGAAGAAACAGAGCTGAACGATTTGCTGAAGAATATGAAGGCTGAGCCCGAAGTTTTTTGTTAAATCTGTGGGGGCATTTTTCTTCCCTGTTGAGGTGCTAGGGCTGATTTGGCAGTGTGTGAGAGAGCAGTTAGCGTGGTAGCTGTAACACTGTGTACACTAGGGTTTTCCAATCTCTGTGTAGCTTAGCAGTTCTCTTGGTGTTAGTGTGGCAGCCATGCCAGTTCCACATTTGTGATTGCTGTATTTCCCTGGTGATTAAATCTTGTGCCATTCTATTCCTGTTAAATCCGTAGAAAATGAGAAAATACTCGACATTTTGGGGGAAACTTGTAAATCTGAGCTACTTAACGAAGAACCTCCCGAAGCGGAGCGGCCGCGTGCGCAGGAAGCCAGTAACGCGGGGCCAGGCAAGAGGCTGGCTGAGGAAGAGGACGCTCTCGCTGCCGCTCAGTTGGAGGAAGATGCTTTAGCTTTGGACAGCAAATCGGCCCAAGCTTTGGCAAGGAAGGAAGCAAAGCGTTTAGTGGTAGCAAAAGGGGAGACAAGTGAACAGAGCCCCGAGGAAGAGGCCCCGGACTCTGAAGGTGTAGTGGTAGAGACCCTAAGCGATCAGAGTAGCAAACGCTCCCAAGGCCTGGAAGCCTCTAGTGGGGAGGCAGCGGAGAAAGGCGCAGGTGCCGAAGCCAGAGATAGCAAAGAAGATGGCAAGAGAACAGAAGACAAAGCTAATTCAGAGGAATCTTCCCCTGCCACTAAAGAGTCCTCAGCCAGTGAGGGCGGTGATCAGAAAAAGAGGTTTGTTTTTTCTCCGTTATAGACCAGATGCTATCTTTTATCATTGGTCCTTAAGTGATGCGAATAAGCTGTTTCCTTCAATTGGCCTCCGAGACTGATGAAATTGTAGCCTATTCCTAAAGGTCTCTTTTATTTCTCCATGTGCAGATATTTTTATTTTTTTAAACGCAGTGGGTTTGATTTCTTTCCTTCCTCAACCTTCAAAGGTTGTTTTCCCCAAATTACTCTTATTTCTGTCATCTGCAAAACAGAATTGTCCGTTTAGGGGTACAAATCCCTATTTCCTGTCACTCTTCTAGAAATTTGCAAATAATAGTGTTTATTTTGCAACATATTTACTGGTAGGTATCCAATTTTAGTTGTGCTGTCTAGAATTAATGTGCTTTTTGCATATGATCTGTTGAATAATGTGGTGTTTTGTCTTTAGCCCTGTTGAGGACAGAGATACAAAGACAACTGCAAAAGATGAGAAAGGTAGGTGTATGTTTGGGGTTTTTGGGGTTTTTTTATGTACGGAGGACTGAGAGTAAAAGGAGGACTGTTAATTCAGTGAACCTTCAAAGCAGTTACAATACATCCCTTCAAAATATAACTTTAAAATTTCAGTTCCTTGTGACTTATTTAGCCTTATTAACCAACAAAGTTGAAAGGTTTTTTAAATTGGAAGCTTTTTTGTGAATTTTCTTGTGATACTTTGTAATTCTCCTAAAAGTAATTGAAGTACAGGAGGAAAATAGGTAGCTACAAACTCTCTAAGGTTGTTCAAATGCACATTAACAGTAGATATTTTGGAAGTTCATTTTTGCAGGCTACAGTGTGTATTGAGTTTAAGAGTGAGCAGATGAGGTAAAAGTAAAATTGCAGTGGAAGAGTTTTATGAAGGAAAGATGTGGGGGGTTTAGGACTCTTAATTTTGCACCGCTGCATTTGTGTTTTACATGGTCTTTTATGTTTGGCTTTTTTGTACCCTAGGCCGTGTGGGGAGTGGTTCTGGCAGAAATTTGTGGGTTAGTGGACTTTCCTCCTCTACTAGAGCTACAGATTTGAAGAATCTTTTCAGCAAGTATGGAAAGGTATGTAGTGGATATGTAAATTAACAAACCATTCTATCAGTTTAAGTGGCTGACCTTAAATTTAGCTCTTAGTTTCCCTAATGAATAACTGGGTAGGCTGAGTACTTAACTTTGTGTTCTTTGGAAACTCTGTATCTGAAAGTAGCAGAGTTCAATAAAGAAGATTGAAATGGAGGTGTAGGAGCAGAGATCCGGTTTGCAGAGAATATCTGTGCAGATACCTGTGTGAAAATGAGGCAATTGTTGACAGGGGAGACTGGTAGATCATCATGTAGTAGTCTAATTATGTCTTGAGTATCCAGCAGTAGTTGATGCTGTTTTAAACTATTCCATTTCAAGGGGTATTCCTTGGAGAAATCCAGTCTTTGAGGGCAGGCTTCCATTTGTTTTGCAATGCCTGCTAGGATACAAGAGCAGAAGTTGTGGAAGGGAACTGTTTGCGTGACCATCTCCCCTTCTGCCAAATACATTCCTGAATGCAATATTAAATGTTTATGTCACTTAAGTTCCTCTGGCTGTCAGAGGTTGTCATATGTGGATACAGATGTCCTGTAAGGAAAGAAAAAATGGTGATAGTTTTGTTTATTCAATTTTATTTTGGTTTTCACAATCTCACTCTCTCTTCTCTGTATATATCTTAAGCTGCTGACCTGCTCAGCAACTTGAATTTTCTGAGCTGCATTATTGAAGATGTCCCTGCCTGTGATAGGAGATTAACCGAATTAAATGGCTTTTAAAGGTCCCTTCCCATCCAAACTGTAGTAAGAAATGGTGATTAAATTAGAATTTATTTAGTGACAGACCTGCAAACACAATATTTTTTTTTTCCCAAAGGTGGTTGGTGCAAAAGTGGTGACAAATGCTCGCAGTCCTGGTGCTCGCTGCTACGGCTTTGTGACAATGTCAACATCTGAGGAGGCCACCAAGTGTATTAATCACCTCCACAGAACAGAGCTGCATGGTAAAATGATTTCTGTGGAAAAGGTAAGCGGCAGCTATTTCGTGGCAGTGCAATGAAAATAAAAGCATGCAATTTTAATCTTTGTCTCTGACTATATAATTATTTCTGTCTGAATTTCTAGGCAAAAAATGAACCAGCAGGAAAAAAGCCTTCAGACAAAAAGGAAGGTGAAACAAGAAAGGAAAAAGACAGGCACCATTCTGCAGACTCCAAATCTGAGAAGTAAAGTGTTGTTTTGTATTTCTTTGATATTTAAAGACCACTCATTTGAAATACAGCCAGGTGACCAAGTTGAACAGTAACTGTAATAAATCTTGATTTAATGTTTCATCCTGCATTTGAAATAGGAGTAATGCTTGAAAACTTGAAATTGATGTTTTACAGTAGTAAGGGCATCTTAAGTGGGCCTCTGTTCAGAAATACAAAGCTCTTTAGTGTCAGTGTAAAAACCTGTTAGTTACATCAAGAGATACTAAATCAAATTGTTTCTAGGTAAACCATTATTTTTACCTGTCATTTGTCCTCTGATCTGATTCTGTCTTGGACTCTTCTTTTAACTGACAAATGTTTCTAGGATTTAGTCTGTCTTTTTGATAGACTGTCTGTGTGATTACTGAGTGATACTTCCAACATTTGTTTTTCAAGTGGTTGGTTGCTTTTGAAAGAGGCATTTTGCTTTACTGCTTTTTGTAGGTCTGTTGGTATTAAGAAGGAGGAGAAGATCGACAAAAAAGATGATGCTAAGAAATCAGAAAAAGATGAAAAAGAAGGAAAAGAAAAGGATGAACAAAAGACTGGATCTTCTGATAGATCCAGGGCAAGCAAATCAGGTAATGCTGGTTGTCTTTCAGAAATGATTTCAAGGATACTTGTATTATATTAGATGTGATTGATAATTCAGTGAAGAGAAGCTTAGTTAGTAAAACTGACACAAACATCAGAAAATAGCTTGAAAATTTTGACTTACATTTCTAGTAACTTAAAACAAAGTTTCCATAATTTTTGTGGAACTGTCACTGAGTTTAGACCTGATGCAGTGTGTGGTTGTGTGTCCTTTCTTGGCCTTTTTTTTTTAAACTCTGGCAAAGGATGTATTTTGTGGGCAGGAGAATTAAATTAAATTTGTGTTCTTTTAGCTGTCGTCCCTGCCAGAAAGTACTGCTGTAATTTTGTGACAAATTTACTGCCCCCATCCTCAACTTGGCCGAATCTTGGCAAGCTATTTAAATCATAAATAAGTTCCATAAGGTATTAAAAACCTCATTAAAATAACTTTTTACTATGTAGTATCTTCACAGTTTCAAATCTTGAAACAATTGTTGAATGTCTTTTGTACCATTTATTTTTGGCTCTGTTTTGTTTCCTAGTGAGTCGGGGAACCGAAAGGACAGTGGTAATGGACAAATCTAAAGGAGAGCCAGTTATCAGTGTGAAAACCTCTACATCAAAAGAAAGGGTAAGTCCAACTTCCAGAGAAGCTTTTGTGTGAAAAATAGGTGTCAAATAGATTGATGTGCTCAGAGTTGAAGGGTTTTTGGCCTTGCATATTGGTACAATTATCCTTTTATCACTTTCTGGAAAGCATCGGGGTGTTAATGATGTGGTAGAGGGGAAATGCTTCTGTTTCACCTTCTTACAGTTTTTCACTGCTGACCTAGTGGAAGAAGTAGAGTTTCAATATGAAAGTGGAATTAGGATGATGTGTTTTACCAGGCTTGGAATGTTACTGGTGGTGTAAAAGTAGTGCAGTTTGAAATCAGTGCAAGTCAGGTTGTGTTCCCCTAGTATTTATACGTATTTATACATATTTATACTATTTAGAAGTTCTAGCCAAATTAGGGGTACTTTTCCATGACTTGCTTTCACTGGAATTCCATCATTGTTTGCCTCTGGGAAAGGTATGGTAGCCTGTTTTGTTCAGGTTGACATAAAATAGGCAATTGCTTGGGAGTTTTCGCTGGAAATGCACCGTGTTCAGCTCATGCATTGTTCTGATTCACCTCAGAGCACAAAAAGCCAGGACCGCAAATCGGAGAGCAAGGAAAAGCAGGATATTTTATCATTTGATAAAATCAAGGAGCAGCGAGAACGGGAACGACAGAGGCAGAGGGAGAGAGAAATCAGGGAGACAGAGAGGCGCCGGTGAGTTCCCAGTTCCCTCTGACCTTTAAATGGCATTTTTTACTCCCTTACCTGTTTTGTGTTTTGAACAGGCTGCAGAGAAGTGCTGTGCTGACCCTCCAACAGTGGTATCTCAGATTGATTTCGTAGTAATTATTGCTAGAAGAGACATAATGCCAAATGATGGAGGCTTTTACTGCTGAAATCAGTGTTCTCATGAGACTTCTGTAGGTGCTTTCAGGCTTTGTGTTCCATTTGATTGGATTTGAATTTCCTTGATTTTTCCCCAGAAGCTTGTAAATACTTTTTGTTTGTTAGATTTTTGTCTCAGGACATGTTGTGCTCTCTGAAAGCTTTTTCAGACCTGGCTTAAGAGTAGATACTGTGTTACTTACACAGAATTCTCACCTTTGCTTCATTCATTTGTATGGAGTTGTTTATTTTCTCCTAAGCTGTTACTTAATTGGGAAGAAATCATTAACATTTAAGCAGCTGGTGGGAAGAACATAGGAACTTTTTTTAAAAAAAAGGCAAAACCAAACAAGAAACCCCACCCAAAACAAAGAACCTGTAAAGCTTGGACTGAAGCTTCTCAATTAAAAACAAAGTATCTCTTGTAAATTAGAGAAAGAGAGAGACGAGATCGGGAGCAGCGTCTTGCAGCCATTCACGAGCGTGATGAGAGACAGAGGCTCCAGAGGGAGCGGGAACGGCTGGAATTCCAAAGGCAGCGCCTGGACAGAGAGCGCTTGGAGAGAGAGAGGTTGGAGAGGGAAAGGATGCACATAGAGCAGGAAAGGAGACGGGAACAGGAGCGAATCCAGAGGGAGAGGGAAGAGCTGCGACGCCAGCAGGAGCAGCTGCGCTACGAACAGGAGCGGAGATCTGCCATGAGGAGGCCTTATGATCCTGACAGCAGGTGAGGAGCATGGCGGTGGGGCTCCAGACTCCTCAGCCACATCCTCTTCAGGAGCCTGTGTAAATGGAGAGCACTCTTGATAAGGCAGTCATGGGAGCTCACAACTGAAAGACTCTTCGTGTGCTGCTTTTAGCCCTCTGACAGCAGTTTGAGGAACAGCAAATGCCGTGCTTGTACACTTGTAAGCACTGTTCTGGTACAGCAGGTCTACTCTTAGTTCCCGAAGAGGAGTGACCAAGAGTAGTAACTGTGTGTATCAGCTCTAGATGGTAGTGGGAAAGATACTCATTCTCTTCTCACGTCAGCACGTGCTGAAATTAAGTTGGTTTTGGTAAAACAAATTTTCTCTGAAACTGAAATGCAGCTCCTGCTTAACACGCATAGATTTTTTAATTATTGGGTTGAATGAGGTTTGAGAGAGCAGGAAAGCGGAGATGGTTCTGGCATTGCTGCTCATGGTGACCACGTGTGCAGGCGAGATGACCCGTACTGGCCCGAGGCGAAGCGGCTGGCGCTGGAGGACCGGTACCACTCGGACTTCAGCCGGCAGGATCGCTTCCACGACTTCGACCACAGGGACCGTGGCCGCTACCAGGATCACTGCTTGGACAGGTTGGCAAGGCACTGGCTCTTCTTCTTCTTCCTATGCCTTTAGGGAAATTTGTTGTCTTTTTGTAGCTTGAAGAGTGTCAAAAGAGTAAAAGAAATCACTCTTGTGCGTTTCTCGTGCGTAATTTCACACGTGTTTGAAATCCTTTGTTTCTGTGGGTTATGGACATACCAGAAAGAGGCTGCATAAAGATTATAAGCCAAGTCCTAATGTAATCTGCCATGATGCTGATGGAGATACAACAGCTTCTCTCAAGGTGTATGGAAGTCTGCTCTATGAACCCCTAAGATTTAGCCATTTCCTTTTGCTTTAAAACTTTCCATATTTTCATCTTTGCAGCCTGGCTAACGCAGGTTTTTAGCGCCACAGAATGGAAAAAATATTTTCTGTGTGGTGCCATTGAGACTTCTGTTTGCTCTCAAATGATCTCTGCTGAAAACTGTACCGTTTGTTTTTGCTTGTTACTCATTTCTGACAATGGTAGGTTCACTCAGTATTCTCCTTTGGTATCACTGAGTACCTGGCCATCCTCAGTGGTGCCTTTTTTACCCATATTACAGTGATAGATGTTACTTTGGTCTCTTTATGCTATGAAACAAGAACTCTTTTGAGTTATGATGCCACTGAACATTAGCATCCAGATTTACAGCCTAATGAAGATTAACTTTTCATGTGTTATTTCATGCAGACATTGGAATCATGAATACTGTGTTGATTCAACTGAAACTTTCTTTTTTTTTTTGTTCCAGGAGAGACTGTACAAGGGGAATTCCAGATCGAGATGGGCAGGTGCGTTACAGCCAAATTACTGCTTTAGTAATAAAACCAAACAAGCTGACCCCAAAGCAGAAAGGACAAGCGTGGACACAGCCTGGTTCTTGAACACAATCACCACTGGGTTTCAGCTGAGATGTTCAAGCAGAACTAATTTTGTGTGCTAATGAGCATAAAGTAAATTACTATGTTACCTGCTTGCTGGGGTGGTAGCCACAGATACAGGCAAGGGGAAACCTCTGAGGGATGGGATCATCTTTTCAGGCTGGTATGTGGCAGTAAAAGCTTTCTGGTTGACCATCTTAGGTGTTAAGAGAGAGCTGCTGTACTCAGCTGGCAAAGGACGCCTTCTCTCACATTTATCTCAATAAAGCAACTGGTGCCATAATGAAACAAGGCTGTAAAAGGACAGGTGTGAAAATCAATGCCACAATGGGATTCAAAACCTTTCATTTCTGAAGAGAGGCAGGAGGTAGGCACATATTCTGTGTAAAGACTAAAAATCTGAAGCCAAGAATGTAAGCCTTTAAGAAACCTTACTAGACAAAAAAGACTTCCCCCACCAGTGGGCAGCATGGAATCTGTGCCAAGAAACAAAGTAAAAGCTTGGAGCAAACCATGCACAACAGTGGAATCAGGAAAAAATGAGACAGCTACAGTTTTGTTTCCTGACATCTTATAGAAAGACAACATCCAAAAAGCCAAATTTTTGCAATCCTAGAAGAAAACTTGTGTTGGTTCTTAGCATAACTGGATGCTGTTTGCCTTTCAGCACTACCCAGATGAGCGGCATGGAGGGCCTGACCGGCACTCCCGGGACAGCTGGGGTGGCTACGGCTCTGACAGAAGGATGAGTGAGGGAAGAGGGATACCCCCACAAACGCGGTTAGTGCCTGGCAAACCAGGGAAGTGATGGGGGTTCTTAAAATTTCCTCAGTGAACCTTTGAAGGGTGACAGCAGAAGCAGCTTGACAAGTGTGAATCCTTTCTCCAGATCTTTGAGCATCTGGAGGAGCAGGGAATTTCCACGCCTAGCTCCCACGTGCCTTGGGAGAGTGAAGCTCTGTAGTGAGTCAAGAAGAGCTGCTCGGTTAGCTCAGCTCCTAACTGGGGTTCTCTTGTAAATAACTTTCATTTCTACAGATGAGACTCAGTCTGTTTCTACAGATGAGATTTACAGATGCCCCAGTAAGGCCTACACAAGTCTCATTCATGGCCAGTGGTCAGGTTTTAAGGAAATGGAGTGAAAGTCTCTGCAGTGGTGAGGGTAGAGAACTTAGACTCACCTGGAATCGTAGTGGTTTCTCTTTCAACCAATCAAGCTGGGCATATTCCAGCTGCATAATGTTCAGTTCTGCCTAAATACAGCAGACAGAGGAGTGGCAGCCGATGAATTGATCCATCCCTAAGTATTTCAGTCCATTGCAATATCCATGATGTCTCTGGATCAAAAAAGACGACTTTTGTTGTGCGAAGGATGCTGTTCAGCAAGTGTCTCTCTCATTGTTTCTCTTTGACCAGTTTTGATTGCAATGGTTGGGTGGCCACAGCTACAGCTTGATTAACCATTTAACACACTTTGGCATGGGGTATGGTGTTTGGCTTTACCCCCGTGCTGCTAAGTGGGTAGGGGACATACCTAGAAGATGTTCTTTTATTTTTTTAAGAGATGGACGTGACTGGGGAGATCATGGTCGAAAGTTAGAGGGGCATCAAGATCGTACATGGCAGGGAAATGTGGATGGAGGAGTGATGGGACGGGATCATGAGAGATGGCAAGGTACACTTGCTGCTTACCAGTGTGATCGTGGTTTTTTTCTGTGAATTACTGCTGCTGAACCTTCTAGTGGTAGTTAAATTACTGAGAAATCAAATGAAATTCTGGGAACAAGGTGACATTTTTACCAGGGAAACAAAAAAGCCTGTATTTTTCTTTTTTTTTTTCCCCTCTTTTTCTCTTTTTGAATTAGGTGGTGATAGAAGCATGCCTGGTCAGTCAGGACCAGGCCACGGGATGACTCGAGGAGGGACATCAGGGTAAGAAGCTCTGTCAGAGTGCTTATAATGTTTTTATAACAGTTAATTAATCTGCATAAAAGAAAAAATTCCAGTTTCAATTCCGAAAACCACCGTCAGCTTCTACTTAAGCCTGGATTGGCAAGGGGAAAGAAACCCCAACAAATTAAGCAAACATCTTTCAGACTCACAGCAGTATTAACTTCCCTGGGCCGTGTCCAATTTGTGTGGCGTTGTTTTCAGGCGCGGAGGCTTCACCCCAGCTGGGAGCCAGACCCAGGTGCTGCAGAGCAGTGGGATCCCAGGTGTGTTTGCGGGCCAGGAGCGGACAAACAGACTGAGTGAGCCCCGTTTCAGCCGCCGCTACTGACGGCACTCGCTGTACATAGATGTATTTTTTTTAATGCCAGATGACAGTGGTTGTGAATTTTATTAACCAGGGTCACCTTGAGTTTGTGATTCTTAAAAAAAAAAGCAAGACTGCTGCTGCACTGTAGCCAAATACTATGTCCACTTGGTTTGGGGTTTGTTGGTTGGGGTTCTTTTTTTCGTTTGTAATGAACATGGTGTTGGTCAAACATCACTTTAAGTTTCTGTAAGTGAAACATTCCATTTTTCAAAAATAATAAAATCGGTTTATGGCTACTATTTTCCTGGTTCTAGAGTCTTTGGCAACCTCATGAGAGGTTTAAAAGTCATTAAAGAGACAATCTGCTTTTAGCACTGTGAGATTTGAAGAGAAGTCATAGATCTGTGACATTGTGCATGTGGAGGGGCCTGGCAGGCTCTGCCTGTCTTTAATTATTTCCTTTGTGCCATTAAGTTCAAATACTCTTTCTACATTTCCATTTTGGTTTTCTGTCATTACGGGAGTAGGAGGAGGAGGAAGAAAAAGGAGGAGGAAGAAGGAAAGCTGGGAGAAAGGGGGGAAGGAGAGAGGAGGAAGAAGAAGGAAGGAGGCCTGAAAAGTAGGATCTAGTTCAGTCTAGGGGTCAGTGCTCACCTTGTTCACCTCCCTCTGATGCTGATAGCCTGCTCTGCTCACTGCTTTGCATCTTCAGCGAAAAACCCTAAAAACCAAACACTAAAATACTCCCACAGTCAGAAGTCACATCTTCTCCCCCTCCGCAGCACCACAGACATGTGGGGGCACAGGTAAGGCAGAAAGTGCCCCACATCCCCCTGGGCACTCTGGGACAGAGAGGGGATGCTGAGGGGAAGGAGAAGGCAGGAGGGACCAAGAACAGGTGTCCCCTGGGGCTGTGCTCACAGGTTTGAGGTGATGTCCCAGTGGTGGAGCCCCTCGATCAGAAATTTTAATTCCTCCCTCTCTTCCCTATGGTCCAATTTTCTTTCTCCTGCCCACCTCTGTCTTCCTGTCTCCATGTTTTAATTCCTCCCTTTCAAACTGCTCATTCTTACACATACTGAAAAATAATACTAATTTATATAAAACTTGATTTCCAAATAACCCTCTTCATCTACTGTATTATACACAGGATTTTAAAAGGTAAGGAATTCCGAATACAGATATACAGGGCTGAAAATACAAATGTAACTTTTGTGTACGTATAAAAGTTAAACATAAAGGGCTTGAAAATGTAAGAAAATATGATTGGTAAGAAGGAAATAGATGCAGTTCTGACTATTTAGGGGTTTTTTCCTGTCTCTTCACAAAATCTGAGATTTTGGGTCGGTTTAAATCGCTGCTGCTGTCGCCTGGCGATGAGGGTGAGGAATTGCAGGGTTCTGAGGAGTCGCTGGTGCTGCCTGCTGGGTAAAGGTGGTACTGCAGGTCAGAAACAGGCACGGTGACATCGGGGGCTCGCTGCTGTCCCCCGGCGAATAAAAACGGAGCTAGAGACAAACAACGAGCGCCTGCGCGGTTCCTGACCAAACCTGCCATGGCTGCAGTTACACGGGTGAAGATCCCAAACCAGGAGCGGTGACAACAAGGGACAGAGGTGCACGGGGCTGTTCTTTTAACAGAAAGGCCTGAGTCCGGGTGGGCGCGGTGGCCCCGGAGCGCTGAGTGAGGGCCGGGGCTCGCACAAAAGACGTGGGGTCTGCAGTGGGTGTGGGGGTGGGCTGGAGGTGGAAGATGCTGCTGTCAAAATAGTGGCTCTGGACCGACCTCAGAATGTGCCACACCCGAGATGGTGGCCATGGCCAGAACTCGGAGTGTGCCACAGCGAAGGTGGTGGCCATGGCCAGAAGTCAATTTTAGTCACACTCAAGAAGGTGTCACGGGCTGGAAGTCAAAGTTGGCCACCCCCAAGATAGCGGGGCAGGCCAAAAGGCATTGGTGCCACACTCAAGATGGCAGACAGAGCCAAGTGCCACACTCAAGATGGGGGACAGAGAATACTCTCACGGTGCCACACTCACGCTGGTGAGAGCAGGCGGCAGCTGTGCTGTCCCAAACTCAAACCAGGCCCAAACCCAGGAACTCACGTGCCATCAAACACCCACTTGGCTGTCTTGGGGGCAGTTGAGAGGTGGCCCCCCGGGAGTCCAAGGCCAGCCAGAGCCGTCGGTCCTGGCAGCTTTTGTCTGAGAGAACTCCTCCAATATTCAGTTTCAGGAGGCGGAATCCCCCTCTGGGCCCCAGGCCCCTCAACTGGGCCCCAGTCAGGATTCCGCCTCCTGAAATTTCATAGGTCCAAGGATTGCTCCCAGACAAGAGCTGCGAGGACTGAGGGCCAGTTGTTATTTTCAGGTATTACCCTCACTTCGTAGGGTTTCCCGCCACACAGAGGACGCTCAGACATCCTCACAAAAAGGTGGAACTGTTTATTATCAAGACAACAGGAAGACCCCACTGTGTCATCTACAGGTATAAAGCCTCAGAAAGATGGATATTCTCATGTATCCAAATAACTAATGAAAAAAATCATCATCATGACTCCGGCCATGATTCTGAGTCACTCTGCTGTCCTGGAGATTCACAGAACCCAGAAGACCACGTGAACTTCAAATTTTGGCCAATATAAAAGTTTTCCTGCTGCCACCTTCCATCCCAACACCAACATTCCTGCCTTGCCCTCGGAGCCCACGTGGTCACCCTTCTGCTGCCACGTTCCTCAGAACACAGCCATGGTTTATTCACAACATGCCCCCAAAGCTACCGAGGTATCCACCAAAAACCATCTGAACTCCTGGTGTAAGGCAGGAAGGAGTCCCAGGACCTGGAAGTCACCAGTGTGGTTATTCCACAAGGGATCCCAGCAGGATCCACAAGGAACCGAGTGACATCCAGAACTTCACAGAACAACAGAGCTGGAGAACAGGAAAACAACACAAAAGTTTGTTTGCTGAAGGGCAGGATTCCACACAGGAAGGAGTGTGGGGTCGGTTCGAGGTTTTTTGGGAAACTCACCCATATTTCCACCAATTTATAGAGTTCTAATATTAAAAAAAAGCAACAAAAAAAGCTGGGTACCCCTTGGATATCTACACACTGTGAGTGTATCACCTGTCACTTCAGGGTTAACAAATTTGTTTTACTGGCCTGGAACATCACCACAAAGAGCTTTCAGAATTATTTTTAACAGTTCACAGCACATAGCAGAAATTTAAGCCTTGGAAAAACAATTTTTTCCCTTTATTTTTATTGCACCTGTTTCACAAAGAGCTACATGGCAGAAGTTCCTTCTTGCTGCAAAATGCTACATCAGAAAAAAATGGGTTTGAACACAGATTTGAAAGGAAAACTGAGCTTCAGGAATCATCATGAGTTGACCCCAAAATACCAACACTATTTTTACAAATCACTGTGCACTTACAAGGCCTAAGTCTTGCCTCAATTTTATTTAGCATTCAGTTACTTAAAAACCACAAGCATTTTACCAGATGATAAAGATGCTCTTGCCACCACTGGGTACTAAAATTGAACCTGCAAAGGGAATATTTTTAAGAGCTCTTGAAAGAGCACCAAATACTCTTTGGAACTACCAACAGAACACCCGCGTGGAATGAATGGGGAGAGATTGGTTTTGTATTTCTACAACTACCCAGGACTGTCTGGGGAAGAATTTTTTTCAACGTTGTGATGTATTTATGTGTTAAAAATGCGCAGTGGAAATCAAAATATCCCAAAGGATTCCAGTGCCTGTGTTCTAAGCCTGGTTACAACATTCCAGTCCCTGTAGTTTCAGACTGTGTGAGGCATCACCCACAGCAAAACATCCACCCAACTCCTCACCAGTGGCCATTATGACACTCCCAAAGCTTCCTGCAAGGAATAAACCCAAACCAACCCCCTTGGCTTTGATTTAATAACAGGGTCATTGTACACAATTGTCTAGGTTTTGCCCTTTTTATTCCAGTGTTTCCGTACTTTCTACAGACCTTTGTACAGAGTCAAACACGCCACTCGTTTACAAACCAGCTTAAAACAAATGTCTCAAAACATTGGCCAAATGGCCAAACAAAAATCTCTCAGAGGCCCGAGATTAAAACGTATATTACAGCAGTGTCAGGAACTTCCTTTCCCTGAATGTGGGCAGTATTGCTTAAGGACTGGGATCTGGGATCCAGCAAAACCACCCCGAGTAACCGACTCACCCGACCGTTTTAATTACACCTGGTACCACACCCAGCCTTCCCTGCTGGCCACAGACCTGAGCTAGAGCAGCAGGAACTCTGCCAGGAGTTTCCAGGGAAGACATTCACTCCCTGGGCCCTAAATGGACCCATTATCCTCATGGGATATCCCCGTTTTGGGTCGGTCCTTTTTCGCTCTGCAAGCACAGCAGTTTTGTTTCAGAGACAACAGCGAGGCCACGGGCCCAGACTGGAATTTGGGGCAGTTTTGAACAGGAAGCCCTCACCTGCTGCCAAGAGTCTACAGAAAAAGCTGAGCTAAAGACCTGCCATGGTAAGTGTGCAGGGCAAGCTTACCCTGAAAACACTTGCCAGAAAAGCTCTGGTTGTGTTCTTTAAAAAGAAACCATCTGAATATATTTAATAAAGCCTCTGATCTGGTTTTTATTTACTCCACGTAGAAGCTGAGATTGTAGGAAGATGGCACAGCAGCAAACACAGCAGAGGATGGACAGATGAACTCAGAGTGTGCCTGGACACCCCTGGAGCCCCCACTGTCACTTTTTTCTGGTGTTTTACCCCGTGTGATGTAGAGAAGAATCATCTCCATTTTCCAAAAGGGAAACTGAGGCACAAAGACCACAATTCAGCATTTGCAGGAGTCTAATAGGTCACAGCCAGCTCTCTTTGAAAGCAGCTGGAGAACTTCAGCCCCTCTTGAAAATCTCAGCCTGAATCTCTCATCCTCAAATCAGTCTTGCAGACTCAGCACTTAATCCAAATCCACAGTCCACAAAATCCTTGTTACTTGCAGGTAACAGCATTGAAATGTTGGGAAGTGAGCCTCAGAAATACACATTTGGCACTTTCCCATATTAAAAAGAAATAATTATGCATACATTAATACTGGAACAGGCAAAAGAAATCTCATCTGAAGGAAAGCTTTCCTCATGACCTTGTTCACCAGGGTTAGGGACAGATTTATTTAGATTTTCTACCTAAAAGCCCAAGTTCTCAGCAAGCACGAACAGACTGAACTCCAGTCCAGGCAAGGAAGTTCTGCTCACACACAGCAGCAGCATTTTGAACCCATCTCTGAAGTTTCAGAAGGACCATTTCCTCTTTTGGACTCTCTGGTGGAAGGCTGTTCATGTAACTACCACCCCAGCAGCCAAAAGAATAAGATCAGCTTGATTGTGCACTTAAAAATAAATTCTTTATTATCCAGAAAGGAGCCAAATCATCATCTCACATCATGGAAATGGTCATTTGTAAAGCAATAAATAAGAGGAGTGTTCTGTGCCACACCCTGAATTTTGTCACTGGTGTCTGGTACCTCTCTGGTTAAAAGCATAAAACTTATGCTATCAAAGTCTCACTGTACGACAGTCTGGGAAGGAAAGAAGGCCCCTAAAATCTTTTGCTAAAGCAACAACAGAAAAATCTGATTCTGTGAAACCCAAGTTCCAAGTTGGGTTTCACTTCACTCAAAGGAATTTCATTCAGGGGAATGAAAGCCAAGTTTCATCCCTTCCATGCACAACTGCAGTACCTGACACACACAATCACCTTGTCTAGAATTTATACTGGATCAGTTCTTAACCATAAATTATCTATTTACTGCTGATTCAAACCATTTTTCTTTAATTTCCTATTCGAGCCAGGGGAGTTGCAGGAACAGCACAGGATACAAAATTTAACTTCTTTCAGCAGGAAGTGGAAGTCAGGCTAAATCCACAGAGCTACTCCAACACCAATAATTAAGAAATTTTTAAAACCCGAACAATTAGGGACTAAAAGGACTTAAGAAACAATTAATAATGATGATTGTTCAAACCAATGCATTCAAAAGATATGAATCATATGAGAGCGTAATTTATGCATAAAACTGAGAACAAAACACCTTTCACCTTCCAATTTCTAAAGCAACAAAACAGTTTTGAAAGAACAGGTGAAGCAAGTAAAAAAATAAAATAATATTATTCCAAACACTTTTATTTGTGAAGGAGTTTCCTGAATGGCCAAGGGATAGCAAAGTCTGAAGTTACAGGACTACATGATTCAGAAAACAATGATGATTTTAAGTTTGGCTTGGTTGTTCTCTACCATGACCAGTGATTTGGAGAACTGTGTTTTTCCATGCCTGAAGCAGTTCTGGGAGAGATCAATCCTTCCACTGCCTGCTCCTCCAGAAACACTTCTGGTTTGTCATCCAGGACTGAAGGCAGAGTTGTGAATACCCACAAGAAGTTCCACAGATGCTGGAGATGAACTCAACTTTACCTGTCAGCAGCTGATCCACCTCAGTCAATCCCCCTCAGACAAATCCTGATAAGCACAAGTACCCCTCGCTTTCACTTCTTTCTGAAAGCTTCATTAAAAGTATCATTAAACCATTATTAGAGAACAAGTTAAAGGTGACATTACCAGCGTGGAAAGAAGATACTGGCCAGAATTCAGCTGCCAAGAGAATAACCAGCTGGCAGACTCTGAAAGGAGCAGTGACAGATGTTCCACTCTGCAGCGACACGTGCACCTCACCAGAATCTCTGCTCTGCGGGTTTGGTTCCAGTGTCAGGTCTGGCTGTTCCAGGTTTAAAGCTCCGCCCAGCAGCAGCTGCAGGTCCTGCACCACTGCCCTCCACATGCACCTGCCCTGCTGCCAAACCTGCACAGTTAAATGGCTTCGTGACATTCATGGATGTACTAAAAGTTTTCTGATAATGCTGGGGACACTTTGATATCACAGTCTGTACCTGTCTGCCAGGATCCTAAATATCAAAACGATTCAGGTTGTAGGACGTTGGATAGTTCTGCCTGTTGTACTGGAAGTGGTCTGTGAGGACATTGGTGCGGCCGTACTGAAAGTCTCCGTGCTGGGCAAAGGCTGTGAGTCCATTCTGGGACTTTTCAGGAGGGTTTCGGTGCCGTTCCAAGTTCACCAGGTCTCCAGTGGTGACTGGGAGCAGCTGCTGCTTCTTTGCCTCTTGGTTTGCATCGTATTTTGTCTGGGAAAGGAAGAAAGAATGTTTTTCACAGAATCATTTAGGCTGGGGAAATCTGAGATAGTCAAGTCCAACCTGTGACCCATCCCCACCTTGTCCCCAGCCCAGAGGACTGAGTGCCACATCCAGTCCTTCCTCAAACACCTCCAGGGATGGGGACTCCAAACCTCCCTGGGCAGCCCCTTCCAAAGCCTGACAACCCTTCCAGTGAAGGTAGATTTTCTTAGGTATCACCTGACATACTCATATATCCAGAAAAAAGCAAACAGTTCTACAGTCACATCACTTTTTTTGTTAAGAGTCTTAAAATATCAGTGGTTTCTAATAAAAACCTCACTCCTCTCACATGCCAAACAAACAAGCTGATCTTTTGCTCAGGATATTTTGAGTTACTTCCCCATCTTCCCTTTTCAAGAAAAGCTTAAGATCAAAATTTAATTTAGTGAGAGGCCCAGCAGCTGGTGTGACCCAAGTCCTTCACGTGGGCCATGCTCATCCCTCCTCTGCAATGGAGCTTTGTGCCCCTTGTTCTCCTTTTCTGCTCCCGTAGCTCTTAACTTGTACAAAAAAGAATTCAAAGCTACCGGACCGCTTCAGCCGTGCTTCCTGAATAAATAAACAAAGAACTGCCTTACCTTGTTGTACAAGAAGACCCCGAGGATGGCTGTCATCATGCCCAGGACGTTGGTGCTCGTGACGGGGTTGCGCAGCATGATCAGGGACACCGTGATCACCATGATTCTCTTGGTGGCGTTGGCCACGGAGTAGCTGAGGGGGCTGATCAGGTTAAGGATACTGAAGGCAATGACGTTCTGGGCAAAATTACAGAACCCACTGATTATAAGCAGCATCAAGGTCCAGGACCAATGAGACATCGTGCTCTGTGGCAAAGCAAACAGCGGGAGAAAAAAATTATCTCGGGTTTCAGGTAGCAACACAAACACGGCCTGAGGCACTTCTTACCTGCCATTGGAGGGAGGAATATCTGCACTGAGCTCTAAAGAGGCCCCCAAGCACGTTGCTTTATGCAACTCCTAGCTCAGAAAAACCAGAGGAGGACATTCCCCACACACTCTGGGAGTGTTTGTTCCTGTCTCCAGCTCCCAACTCCTGAAATTTATGCTGTCCCATAAACTGCCTCTCCTGTCCCTGACGGGAATTCTCACAATAAACACTTTGTTAACTTGTGTGAAACAATTTGCAGGTGTTTCACAGCACTTCCTTCCACACTGATAGGAACTACACTGAAACACTTCAGTGCACTTTCCTGGCTGGGTGGTGCAGTTTGTTCGTTATTTATTTTTCTTCTCTTTTCTTTCTTAATAGCCAACAGTTCTCCAAATACAGCACTTACCAAGTCATTCTCTACCAAGAAGGAAGAAAGATCCACCAAAACCCACGTTGGGATCATGAAGAACACAGCGTGGCACCCGAGGATGTTCAGCAACCGAAGATGATGAATTCGAGAATCTCTCAACACCTGACAAGAACCATCATTGAACAGCAGTCAGGAAACAGAAACAGCTTTAGGAGACAGGTAAGTTAGGAAAATAACTAAATACTCTTAGAGTATGAATTTCCTATAAGGGTGACCAGTGAAAAACTGATGCTTCTTTGAAAAACAATGTTTGTTTGAGTGGTGACTCCTAGTATCAACAAGATATTAATATTACATTAATATTAAAAGCACTACAAATCAGAAATCATAACTAAATGCAGTCAAACACACACTTTCATTTTGTTTCTATGATTTCAAGCAGTGCCCAGTGTTGACAGTGACTTGTTCAGCACAGAGGAATGATTTGATACAACAAGATACATTAAAAGCTTTCAAATGAACTGTTGAATTTAAGCACTACTGAACTGCCATCAGAAAAAAAAAAATCCATGTTGAGGAGTAAAGAAAGGGCTCAGGATAAACTCAGTGTAAGAGCTTCAACAGGTAGGAAGAACCGCAGGGAACACACACAGAATAACAACCATCCCTCTGGGCTCCTTTGACTGCAAAGTCCATTAAAAAAATACATTTATGGGATCGAAATTCCACCCTGTCCTGCTGAAGGGTGACACCAGTGACCAACGCTGTGAACAGAACGGGTACCTTCTTTGAGAAGATGTTCTGAAGTGAAAAGCACAGAGTAGCAGCAAGTGCACTGATGAGTCCCCACATGTCAAAGGACAGCTCTGTGACCGTGGCCAACAGGACACCAGTGATGATGGGGATCAGAGACAGGTACACCTGGAACAGGGACAGAGGGGTAACTCGCATCTGGTAAGAATTTTCCACTGAGTTTTATACATCCTGCTGATTTAGGGAGGAAAGGAGACGAAAGAGCAAAGCAACAAAACCAAGGATCAACTTTTATACTATTGTAATTCAAGGAAATTAAGTCACTGCAGTAGACACTGACAAATCCAGTGCATCAGAGAGCACCACCTTGGTCACTGTTTAGATGTGCTTTACATTCACAATAAAAGGAAAAGGGATTTTTAAAATCTGCATAATCTAATTCCTGTCACAAAATCCACCCAAAGCCTGAGCTCTGCTGCCCCCAGCCAGCACAGCACCCCCCAAGCACCACCAAGAAAGGAAACCCCAGCAAACCTGTCCGCACCTTTGTCGTCTGCTTTTCCTTCATGATGATCCGTGAGAGCAGAACCACCCAGATCGGCATCGTGGCTTTCACTGGGGACGGGAAGAAAACATCAGCGGGGACCCGAGGCTTGGGACAACTCCATCAACCACCACCAGCAGAGGGATGGAGCGGGGGCTCAGCCCAGGCCCAGCACAGCCCGTGATGGGTCCTCCCTCCCTGTCACCGTCCTGGACACTTGTACAAACTGGATCTTGGTGTTTTGCGACACCGTGCTGGGCACCCACAGGGCACACACCAGGGCACTGCCCCTGGGTCTGGTGCCAGCACACGCTCGGGATGGGGACACCGCTCTGGGCACCTGTATGAGCACACAGTGGGTACTGGGACACCACACTGCACACCCGTATGAGCACAGGGTGGCTACTGGGACACTGCACCAGATGCCCATATGAGCACACACCGGGCTTCAGGTCACCCCACTGGGCACGAGTCCAAGCTGGCCAACAGGACATCCCCCCGGGCACCCCCCGTACGAGCACAACCGGCGCTGGGACGTCCCACCGGGCACCCCGCACCCCTCGGCCCTCACCTGTGTGCGCGTAGGACACGGGCACCCGCCAGAGCGAGACGTGCGCGGACACGGAGGCGAAGTACTTGCCGAAGGCGAGCGGGAGGATGTAGCGGGGGTAGGCGCGGGGCGGCAGCTGCGCGGGGCCGGCGGGCGGGACGCGCCAGGCGCGGAGCAGCGGCGGCAGGAGCCCGCACAGCCCCAGGATGTGGAAGAGCGAGACGGTGACGGGCCGCGGGAAGCCGCCGAGCAGCAGCTTGTTGACCACGTTGCCGCCGGCGCTCAGCCCGTACCAGGCGAGGCACAGCGCCGACACCCGCGCCCCCTCCCGCAGCGNAGCGTCACTTCCTCGGCCCCCGCCCCGCCCCGGCCCCGCTCGGGTCCGGCCCCGCCGTGTCCCCGCACCCCCGCGTCCCTCGGTGCCAGCCCCGCACGGCCCCCGGGGCGAGGTGATGGAGCCCGAGGGGTTCCCGTCACCGGGGCCGGCGTTTGGGGGAGCAGAGCCGCCTCCAGGGCTGGGCGGCGCTGGGGTTCGGCAGCACCGGCCCTTGGGCAGGGATGGAGCGAAGGTCGCGGGCTCGGAGGCACCGAGACGAGCGCTCCCGACCTTTAGAACTAACGCGAGCAACGCGTAGCGCCGGCTGGGGTAAAGGATGGGTGAGTACCTGGCAGGCAGGAGGGGTTCTAGAACCCGGTTCATCCATGCACCCTGTCAAGAGACATTTCTGCAGCATTAATTTGCCCGTTAAAACACGCGCTTTAGGTAATGGCGATTCCCCAAGGATGTGCTGATGAGCCATTTCGTGTCATCCATTGACAAGGAAGAAATGGCAGTGTCTTAACTTCGTTTTAGGATTAGAAGGAGAATTTTTGCGAGAGAGGTAGGAGAAAGCAGTAGCAGAGAAACTGAGTCATGCACAAATGAGAGTACACAGCAGGTATGCACATGGTAAACTTCATTTGAACTTGTTTACAAAATTGACAAAAAAATATCACCTTGTAAACTTATTCACATTTGTTGGAGCTCACAGAACTGGTTATACTGGCATGCTGAAATAAAGATTGTCAAGCCTCATCTCACCCTGGAGGACACACAAGTGAGTTGACCCCTTACAGCAGCAACAAACTCAGCAAGGAACAAGATTTAAAGCTTGCATTAGGAGGGAATTTCTCCAGCAGTTTTCGTACCACCAGGGAAAGGGCTGGGTCTGGTTCCTGATGCTCCCTCAAACAGATGAGCATCAGCACAGGCAGTTTTTGGGTGTAATCTGAAAGCTGTGATGAGCTTCGGGCATCACCTCACCCAGTGCAGTCAAGGGCCATCAATTGCATCAGAAATGGAAGCAGTGGAGAAAAAGATGGAATTTATCAAGTAATACTTCGTCATGTCCTGAAATTTGGGAATATTCAAAGGCCTCCAAAGAGCACGGACCCTGTTCCTAAATGGGACCATTCAGGGAAGGAGGGAGGAAGGGCAGGGGGAGATAAGATGCACAGTACTTTTTTACATAAACAAAACTCAAGCATTTCCAAAATGACCAGCAGCTTAGCCCTCTACCATCAACTCTGAACTGCAAGACAGGAGCTTTCCCCAGCTCTAAACCACACTGCTCAACCTCAGCAACTGCAGAAGGACAAAATGGAAGTAAACTGAAAATATACTTGGACACATTTTTTGGTAACCACTTCTTCTGGTTTCGCTCTCAGACCTCAGATTTCAGAAACGGAAGCACACAGACATCGTATTTCTGAGATACCCACACATTTCAGTAACAGTCAGATCATAAATGATGAACAAGAATGACTTAAAAATAAACTTCATCAGTTGTATTCCAGGGAATGAACCAACACAATGCAGACCTGGCCAGGAGCACCTTCCTTTGAAAATCAGGGAAGAGCTTGACTCTGCCCTCAAAGGCAGGACACCTCTTGCCAAGGCTCAGCTCCAGCACAGATGGGTTAACAGAGTTAACATCGCTAAACCCAGGAATATTTTTGGTATAGTGTCCCCTCCCCTGAACAGAAGCCCAGCACTGGGGACTGCATAAAACAACATAGTCCCAAATATTAAAGCAATTACAGTTAATAGAAATCCTTCACTTTCTACACCCCAGGCTGCTTTAGAAAGCACTGTAACAATCAGGAATAAAACATTACAAAGTTACCGAGACGAAAAGATGAAGTCTGATCTCTTTAGACTTTGAGGTACATTATCAGCAGTTGGGTTATCAGTCTCCAGAGTTAAAAACAAATCCAACCCGTGTGACTGAACACCACACCAAGGTACTTGGAAGACATCCCGTTATCCCTACCGGCAGTGTCCGTGGGATTCGGCTCCACCTCCCTGCTCCGACGGGTTCCCAGTGCCAGGGCTCCCTTAGCTGGGCTGAACTGAGCAAACTTGGGGGGGGAAAAAACGAGTGGAGTATATATAAATAATTCACAAACTGGTTTGTGCAAATTTTTTTTATTTCCACATTTATATCACAACGTGTCCACTTAAAGGACCAAATAGCAAAGTTGCTCCCTTCTGCATCCCAGGAACACAGAAGTCTAGTTACTGTACATTCACTAAGGCTCTTTGTTTTTGCAAATTGCGTTTATGATGGATATCCATAAGGCAAACAATATCTAAAGGAATGGTAACAAGTATATTTCCAGCATACAAACAGGCTTCCTTTTTCCCTCTCACAGTACAGTTACAAACTTGTAGCACCCTCATTACATTTAGATTCTAGAAAAGGTGATTTTTCTTTTTTTTTTTTTTTGTCTTTTTGTTTTTTTTGTCTTTTTGTTTTTTACCTATAAGTTTGCAGGAAGGGAAAAGGAGGAAAAATATTTGGCTGGTGGTGGTGGGATCAAAAAATATCGTTAAACATCTAGTTTTTGCAGCATTTCTCAGAGACTGGATTTAAACTGAAACCAGACTAAAATATGTGGATGCCTATGGAATGTTGAGCTGAAGCTGGTGGCCCAGCCTGCAGTGCAACACCTGCTGTTTAAAACCCAATCTCCGTACCACATGACTCTTAAATAACGCAATCATGTTCAGAGATGTGATAGAAATAAAACTACAGTTTTTGCACATTGTCTCTCGAATATCTCACTGCCAAATAAAAACCCAAATCAAGTCAAATAAATAGATGCATATTTTGTTAAGGTAACTTCCACAATTTTTCTTTGTACCTGCCTGTAATAAGATTCCGGCATTCAGAAAGTGCTGGAAATCCTCTTCACTTCTTGGGGACTAACACTTTTTATAGCTGGCTCGCTATAGAGTTTTGAACTCAACTGATCAACCTTCGTATGCCTTCCTTTGCAATTGTTAGTAAACTGGTAGCAGCATTTCACAAAAGGAGAATTTAAAGGAACGAGCTGGAAAGGCCCAGCTCCCTCCCCCCCTCTGCTCGTGGGGCCTGTTTGTCCAGGACAGGAGGCTCTCTCCAGCTGGAAGTGGCATCGTGTCTGCCAGTTCTGCTAACTGCAGGTGTAAAAAGCGTGGTTAGCAGAACTGCTCTCAGTCTAGGCAGACGTAAGGCAGGATGTTCAATCTCCCATCATCCCCGTGTGGATCTAAGGATATGCACTGTGTCCAATCATACCAGTTACCCTGTGTGTCATAACAACCGTTCACGCCTGGCCAGTTGTGGTCACGTATTCTGTCGAGGTCATCGCCCGTGACCTCTCTGGTGACCCCAGGCAAGTCTGTAGGTTTGCTGTTAGGAGCTAGAACGTGAGTCTTTCTAGCCTCTTTTCTAGTGCTTTCCTCCTGCTTTAAATACTCAGACATGAAGTAGTGAGCTCCTGGAGTCTGTACTCCTGATGAAGACAGCAAGCTACTCTGTCTGTTTAAATATGACTGAATGATTTCATTTCTGGACAACTCTTTCCAGTTCGTTTGTTCAAAGGGGCTTTGCAGGTTGGGTTTTTGCTCCTGCTTTTCCGTTTCTGTCCTGTGCTGTTCAGTAAGTGCAGGGATTTCTACCTGCAAAGGATCTTTCGGTGTTAAAGGTTTTATCTGTCCTGTCATGGGATCAAAAGTGAGTTTTCTCTCTTTTAACCTCACAGGTTTCACACCCCCTTCTGTCACGTGCCCATCCAAGTTGACTGTATAGTCTCTGGGTCGGTACCTTTTCTTCTTTTTGCTATCGGACCCTGAAGCAGCATCGTCACTGTCCATTTTGGAAGTGTCCTGTGGGAAGCCCATGTGTGGCGGGAGCGATTCCCCGGGGTGGGCTTTGCAGCCGGGAGCCGTGTGCTGCTGAAGCGTCCCTGCTGTGTGCCTGTGCTGGCCCTCGGCGGCTCCCTGCTGCTCCTGCCAGTGCTGCGCCGCCTCGGGGGCCGGCTGAGGAGGGAACTCCAGTCTCTTGGCTGGCATGGGAGGTGTGGATGGTTGCATCAGGGAGGGTGGCGGCGATGGCACCTGTGCGGCGTCTAAGAACTGAGACCTTTGAGATGGACTGGGCATCGAATCCTTTGGTGAGTACGTGGTGTGCTGCCGAGCAAAAGTATCATGCCTAACATTCCTGGGGCTAAAGGAGGAGCAGCGCGGGCTCTTGGGCTGGTGGGGGCCCGTGGCTTCTTCTGATTTATCATGCTGCTGAAGCACTGCAGTCTTTAGTAACGAGGAAGTGCTTGAAGGTTTTACAAGTCCTGGAGAACTGGTGTGAGGTTTTACAGCATTTACTGGGATCTTATTGTGTTTATCGTTTTCACTGAGATCTGTCCTGCTGCTTTCGGGCCCTGCATGTAGGTTTATGTCTACAGGACTAGGAAAATTTTCAGGACTACCTCCAATTCCATTGGTTGGAGGGGGTGAAGAGTTTTGTAATACTTCATGACTAGCTTTGGAGACCTTTGGGGGAGGAGGGCCCTGATGCCCATCCCTGTGATCGCCTTTCCTTTTCCGATTTCCCAGTTTCTCTGTTTTTGGAGAATTTAGTTTCTGGATATCATTCCTGCTTTTCAGTTCGCTGATGGGCTTGGAGCCGGCCACAGCAGGAAGTTGTGTGTCTGGTTTGCAGTTGTGAGCACCTCCATTCGCTGATCCCGGTGGGTTGGGCAGCCCCCTTGGCACTGGCTCATTCTGGGTTACGGGTTCTATCAACTTCTGCCAATTCCGCAACAATTTCTTGGCACGTTTGGCAAGTTCCTCATTGGATGTCTTCTTCCTCACCTCATTGATAAGCCTCCCGAGTCTTGTTTCCTACAAAGACAGACAAGGTGTTTTACAAACACGTATCATTCCAAGAAAAATTCTTAAGGAATTTTTCTCCTTTGTAATGCTCACCCCTGAGAAACACCTGGTTAAAAACACTAATGATTTAAGTGTTGAATTAATCTTTTTGGAAAGGATTCGTCCAGTGCTCTGCCATGCAACATGAAACCGACTGTAGGTTTCAAGTCTTTGTTCCCTGGTAAAAGCAGGAGAGCTGGGCAAAACATCAGAAAAGAATTCTTTAATGAGAAAGAACCTTAAGAATAAGGGTGCAGGGTTCAGATACGAGGGGAAATGCAGCACCCAAAGGTGTGTGTTTATCACAAGGAAAGTGTAAGATCTGCAGAAAGAGCTGAGGGAAAAGAATTCCAGGATCTTTGCCTGTTACAGTAACTCATTAACAATAAAACTCTTCATTTGACAAACCTGACCACCAGGTGTGAGTTATGTCCTACCTTTTTCCTCCACCTCTCTCCTCTCCTTTCACTTCCCAGCCTTGTGGAAATGTATGAAAAAGCCATTTAAACAAGCATTCCCAGGGTGTCCCAAGGTGGTTTCATGAGCGGAAGGAAGTGTTTGATTGTTCCCAAAGCACATTTGGAAACAAAGAACTGTTCCACAAGTCAGATTTCTTAAGAAAAGTACTTCAAAGGAGAACACAGACCAGACTGTGAGAGAAATATGCAACCTGTTGTGATAGATATGTTGAAACACAGGTGGAGTTGTAATTAAGCAACAATTAAAAGCAATAACACCGCTAATTTCAATACAAAGAGTGAAAAAGAAATATATAATTCAGCCATAAAACTTCTTTGGACAGTTTCTATGAGTGGTCAATGAGAGTTCAGCTCTCCCTACACCTGATCCCACCACAAATATCAGGCCTTGAAACCTGCTAAACTGAATTCAAGATTAATTTTATAGACACAGAGCAACTCTATTCCTATTTCAGATTTTAGGTGCTTGGTCACCAAAACTCCACAAAGGTGATCGGAACTGCAGAGTGATATTGCTGAATGCAACAGAATTAATAGTGGCAAGTGATGATTAATGTAGTGCCCTGCACAAACAGGAACTGTGCTGCCCAGAATACTGATCTGGGCCCAGAAAGGATCCCTGTGTTCAGCGAGATGTTGGAAGCAGCATGAGAGGGACAAAATAATATCTTAATTGTGAATCCTTTGCAATCCATCTATTGTTTCCAGAAAAGCTCCGATGGAAATTAGAAAGGCAGGAAAAAGTCCTTTCATACACATAAAAAATCATGTTCAGAGGGTGACATACCTCAAGTGCCTCTTTGGTAATGGGATATTTCTCCAGGCTGGAGATCACTTCCAGCACTGCCACCATGTTATGGATCTGCAACAAGGAAGACAAAGTCACTTCACGTTTCATGTACTGGTCTTAGTTAACAAATGTAATTTTAGACCTTCCACTTTATAATTGCTGGAAGCATTAATCACAAACTGCTATCAGACTGTCTGGCTTTAGGGAGCTGATTGTTCAAGGAATAGGGACAAGGACACTTTTACTGACCTAGTTGGAAACTGCAGGAGCTGTAACAAACACACTCTTATGTAAAACTCAAGGAAACAGTCGCAACAAAACCTCTGTGACCGAGTAACAAAGTTCTGAGACCTTTTGCAAAGCATCAATTAATTGCCCACAGCCTAACAGGAAACATGTGCCAAGTGGAGCAGGAGCAGCAGCCGGTGCAATCGGAAATCTGGAGTTTAATCCTTCAGGCACCACTGCAGATTTACCCAAGCCACTGCTCTATGGTTTTATTCCGGTATCACTTCCTGTACAGCACACAGGAGTCTCAGCCTGCAGGTCCCTCCTCGGCTGGGGCTGTGCCCAGCAGGTGTCCCCAGACCATCAGCACCGGCCTCGGCTCCTCTGGCCACTCCACCACCCCTTGCTGGGGCTCTACATGGGGAGGAGGAACTGCACAAATCCACATCCATTCAAAAAGTGAGGAGCAGGTTCTCTGATGGGCTGCGCTGCACCCCCAGCACAGCTGCACGTCCTGTACGTCCTCAGCACACGTGGGATTTTGATGGTTTTCATGAGAAACCACACACTACACGTTTTAAGGACTTGGTTTAGGGGTGAACGTGGCAGTGCTGGGTTGGACTCAATCTCAGAGAGCTTTTCCAACCTCAACGAGCTTATGATCCTACACAGAGATCCCTGTTTCCATTACCTGATGTTGAGAGTGCTGAAACTTGGAATTTCTAATTCACCTTTGGAGACAGACTTAAAAGATAAGCAAAGGAAAACTTGAATCACAGACCCATTTATTGCTTAATTGCATTTGTGACTCAACTGGACGTGAAGCGCATGTGAGAAAAATCTCTCGGCAAGAACCTCTGGAGGGATCCCACATCATCCTGAAACCTAATTAGGAGCATCCTCATCACCAGGCAGCTCTGCCCTCCCAGCCACACACTCCCCTGCACGACCCCTCATCTTAAAAACACCAACTTTTCTAAGAATTGGCCTTTCCAAGTCAGTTTTACCCCTCCACTAAGATACAGCAGGAGCACCAGGAGCTGAAGTCTCTTCTTTTCAAAAAACCTTGGGCACAGACCATTTTTTTTCCATCCCTGCAGGACTGTTTAGTGCTGGAGATACCTCAGTAAAGCTGTCAGTGTTGAAACACTTGTCCTGATTTTTTGATTTATCAAACTTATGTTTAAAGTCTATGCAGGCTTTGAATGATTCTAACTCCTACAGGCTGTAAAACCAACTCCAGGTCAAAGATGAATCAATTTGTCCTGGTTCTTTCTTCACTCTGCAGATATTTAAAGCCCTACCATGAGGTCAGGCCTGGTAAAACTCTGCTTAACCTTTAGAGCAGCAAGAGCACCTACTCTGACATATTTTAGTATTACTTCACTTCAGTGCACTGACTTTCTTCCATGTTTTGACCCTTGCCCTGCCCTCAGTGCCCAGGAAGGACAGTTTAGCATCACAGTTGAAGCAATGCACAACATCAGGGTTGGTTTTTTCACTTTTTAGAACCAGAGCCCTTAGAATAGTTAAAGCTCAATTCTGGGAATTTCCAGACAAATATTTTTAAACTCCCAAACCACGATACTTTCCTTCCCAACACATATTTTAGACTATGAATTACCAGGGTGAAAAAGGCTCTGTTGCACACACCAGTAGCTGACACAATTATTTTTGCAGTTACTGGTAATCCCCAAATATTCGTTATCTAAATGACAAACTGATGGCAAAAAAAGGGTCATTAGCCTATCAGAAGGTCAAGGTGGGGAAAGTGATATGTTCATGTGTACACACACCTACAGAAAGATGAAACTGGTCAGGGAATTTCCAGTCACAGCTTTGCCTTTGTTCAATACCCCCAAACACACACCAGTGGATGCCCTAAATGCTAAATCACCTCTCGGGCCTAGACCAGGACTGACAGGCTGTGACTTCCCTCCCTCCTCTGGGGGACACGTGGTGCCAATTAAGGACAGCGAAAGTGGCCTTGCACCCTCAGCTCCTGCTGGAACACAAACCACCCACTTTGGATTCCTCACACATTTGTAACCAATTGAGAACGCGCTGTCACGGAGCAACTGCTGAGCGGAGCACGAACATCTCACACTCCAGACAACTGCAAGCAGCTCCTCTCATTTTCCCTTTTTTTTTTTGACCTGTAGGGAAGCTTGATTCTTTGAAAATAAATACATAAAATGTTCAAGCACGTTCAACAAGTTCTCCCCCCTTCCCCTTGTGTAGTTTTCTCAGAATGTTTCATCCAAAGTGCCATAAAGAGATGCTTAAAATAAAAATCACATTTGCCTATTTTAAAGTAACACAGAGTATGAAATTTCTTGTGGCATAGTTAAACACAGTAATGGAAACAAGAGGACCTCCCAAAACACCTCAGGTATCACCTATTCCATGAGAAGACACCATAGGGATAACAGCAGCACACCAGTATCTTTACCTTAAACCAACTGTTACAATAAAATTCATACATTGCCACATAACCAATGTGACACTAGTGTTACAAAACACCTCCCTACTTTGAGCAGCACCAGAAAAGATAATTTATTAACACAAAGGGCTACTGAAGATGCTTACTGGGAACAGAACAGACAGGTGAAGTACCATGGAGCAGAGCAGGACAGGGAATTCGGCAGCCCCGCTCCCTCTGGACACTGGGCAGGGCTGTAATGCCCAGGTCAGTGTCTCAGGAATTTGCATTTTAGTTTCTGTGTGCCTTTGCCTGCTCACACTGTAACCCCTTAGTACCCCCCAAAACAACAACTTCCAGGACCCACATTCAGGAGCTTGCAGCAAACAGTTCAGAATAATTGATAAATAATTGATACGGCATTCCAAATTCTCCCGTGCTGCTCCCACGTTGGGAGGACTGACTGGCACACAGACTAATTCACTCGAAAGTTTACTGGAGAACATCTGCTTTGAGTCATCCACGATAATCCTTTCCAGCCAACCCTAATGACAGCCACAGAAAACAAATCTTATTTATTCCATGCAAGGCTCCTTAAGTCATCCAGCCATTCAGCCATACGCTGGAGCTTACTACTGCTATCCGAGACCTTTTCCAAGTTAAGAACTAAATGCTTTTACTCCAGCCTCAGACAACAGCAGAGGTTTCTGAACTCTCAGAAAAAGATCAAGAAGCTTAATTTTCTTAACTGCCATCTTAATCTTATTTCAGCATTTATAAACCAGGACCAAGTCAGTGACTAATTTCAGGGTGTTACACAGCAGTTTAAAGGGGTTTTTGGGAAGATTGAGGTACAGCTGTTCTCTCCCAGCTCCACTTCCACCGCTGCCTTCCCAGGAGATCTGAAAGCAGCAGCAAGCTCAGCATCCATACAAACTCTACCACCATTTCCAGGTGCTGGGATGTGTTTTCTGTTGGACTAGTACACTCCATGTGGTGCTTTGATTCTCTTTCTTCGCTCACACACCAGCCCAGACCCCAAACACAACATGAGCACCCCCAGAACACCTTCCTGTCCTCCTCGGGACTGCCTGGACACGTAGAACAACCTGCACTCCCTCACTGCAGCCTGAAAAACAAATGTTACATTAACTTTCTATTGCAGACACTCAGATAAAGCAATGATTTTTTTTTTTGATATTTCCAAACATCTTTGCATGCATGACTAGACCGTGATAGACGACAAACCAGACCTGAGTTACCTGGAGTAGAAGGAGCAGCTCTCTCTGTGTAACATGAAAAACTCAGTGCACAATTCCGAAAAAACCTTGCAGTAAAACCACTCATGCAGATTCTTGCTTTTCTGGTAGAAAGGCTCTTTTCAACCACAAAGTTCACTTAACAGTGCTAAAAGGCATCATTTGACACAGTATCATCATCCTTCTGGGTCACACTAGTACCTTCACAAGTTTCTAAAGGGTACTTAAACTTGGCCTGGAGTCGCCCATCGCTGACGCTCCTCTAAGACCAAAGTGTAACACCATCATCCTCCTGAAATCACAGCTTACGACAATCACAGCCTGACTCCACCGTGGGCACGGTGGAACAGAGCACACAGGTATCACAACACACTGTTTTGGAGAAAATGTATTTGCCATCATACTTAACCACTTCCTCGGAATATCTATAAATACTCAAATTTCGATGGTTTCAGAGAAAGTACTTCTGTAACATTGTCCCACCTGCAGCACCAAAGCAGTTTGACAGAAGCAAGCAGAGAAGTGGAAACACCACGGGAGACTGAACAGGTCTTTTATCTTCCTACAGACACAAATCCAGGTGTCTGCTGCCAAGCTGGAGGTTTCTGGTGGCAGTCAACACCAGCAGCAGTGTCCAGACAGAAGTTCACAGGAGCATTTGTACATTTTTTGTGTTCCCCCTGCTCCTGGGACCAGCAGCACCTTGATGGGGAGTTACCAAACTGTCCCAGAGCACAGGGCCGTGTATCTCCTCAGGGAGTGCAGGATAAGGTTCAAGAAGATGCCAGGTTTGAGGTCAGTATCGCTGCAGAGGCCAGGGAGGCAGAGCTGATTCTCAAGAGGAGCAGTACCTGCTCCAGGAGCGATGGCATCACTGGTGTTCCTTCTCTTGGAGCTCTCAGTGTCCCCTGCAGCCCAACACCAGCCCCTGCCCCAGATCAGGGTCCCCCCTCAGTGTCACATCGTGCCCCAACTCTGCTTTTGTAGAAAAGCTACTTTGCTGTACAGTAATCTAAAATATGGAATAAGAAGTAAGGAGAGAGAAGTTGCTATTCACAGGAGGCTTTATTTAACTGTGACAACAGAAATACAGCGGTGCAGAGTTTATTTAGCACTTTGTGTAGGAACTATGAGACACCAGACACTGACAATACACATGGCCAACAGAAAACTGTAATGTCATTTTTTCAAAGGTACAGACCAAACACACCAAGTTAGAATTCAGGTTACAACCTGCTGGTATTTAGTTCAGTTCCCTTGCAGCTGATCTATTAACAGTTCCCCCTAGCCCCAATGTGACATGATGTTGTCTAAAGATAGGGAACACGAGATACTATTCACAGACACAACATACCAAAAAGATGACCATGCACTACTTTGCTCACATTACTGAAAATGTCTGAAAGTCAGTTTGCCAAACAAAGGTCCAATATTAACCAGTACACAAAAGATATTCTTAAAGGTGGAGGCCAGTTTTCTAATAGTATTTAGTAAAACAGATCTTTAAACATGAAGGAATCAATGATTTGGGTTGCAAGTCATTCACTGGGAAAATCTTCTAGGACAGAGAAATTGGTATGGAGTCCATGCTTTGAAAACTGATCAGAAATTTGTGGTGCAAAACAAGGGACAGAAGAAATGTTCCTTGAGTACCAAGAACAGTCCAAAGAATGGCCAGGCACAGGAAGCATTATCCGCACCTCTGGACTTAAAACTCCCACGTCTAATTTAAAAAGTCAAACCAATCTGCATATATTTTATTTGTACTTAAGCTTTATTTAATGGCAAAGTAACATCATCCAGATGCCTTCCTGTATACACTTTACAAAGCCAGGATCATCAAACAAGAGTAAGGTCAGATTCCAATAAAATTCCGCAGTGCGAAGAAACCGGTGGACCTGAAATATTTCCCCCGCTCCCTCCCGGCAGTGCCCACGCACATCCCTGAGCTGTGCAGACACCACAGCAGCCAAGAGAATGAGAGGAGTTTGCCAGCACAAAACACAGTTTGCCCTGGCACTTACAAAGGGCCTCCAGACACAAATCCACAGCAGCTGGGAGGTGCCATGAACGCTCCAGCTCTTCTCTGCACAGCCCATTCCCAGGGAGGCATCCAAGACCCCTGGCACAGCAGGAACAGACTCCAGGCTGGGGCAAGGTAGGGGAAAGCACCCAGCAAAAGGAGTATCCCACTGGAGGAGGCACTCAGAAGATACAAGAGGTAGTAAAACACAGATTATGAAGACAAGACACACCCCCAGTTCCCAGGCCAGTTCCCTGCGCTACAGGAAAAGGTCTTTAAGGCAAACAGAAAACAGCAACAGTGAAACACTTTTCTCCATTTACGTTTATTAGCCAATAACTGGAAGACATTTTTGTTACTACAGAGAGAAACAGCTGTCTGTCAACTTCAGCAGTTACCGAACATTTTGTATAACACCGTAAGAATCGTGCCTGTAGTGCCAACCCTGAGCTGAAGACGTACAGAGAAGATTCACTGCAACACAACCCCCTCCACTTCTTTTTCCACACCTCACAACAAACCCACCCCACCAGACCGTGAACTTGAACAAATAAAAATTCATTAGCCTGATTTTAAAAAGCCCAGCAGCTGAAGAGGCTACATGAAATACTATTCAACTGGAAAGACGCATGGCACAAATTCCTGCTGAAGGAACTGAGCAAGAACCACGGAGCACAACCCCAGGCAGTCACTGGGGTCTACCACAGCACACTGCAAGCAAGATAATTCAGAGGTGTTTTCCACTCAATCCCAAGATGTGAGGAATGGTAGAGGAATCAAATTCAGCTGCAATTACATCTTCATCTCAAGGTGCAACAGTGCAAGAAGAACACACACAAAGAGGAGGTCAGAGGACAGCAGCGATAAGAGGTTTTGAAAACATGGTTAATAACAAAAAGTTAAAGTTTTCATTTCACACAGTATTGAAAAAATACAAAAGAGACACATGAAGCTTGAAATAAGCCTTCCTATGCATTATTAGTCATAATAACGAAAATGTTAATCAACTGTTTTCCTGCTCACTGGCCTAATCTGCAACAAGACAAATATTGATTGCATAAAGAAATAACCAGTGAGCTACCAGTGCACTCAAATAATCTCTCCATAGTCTCCAGAGCCACTACAGAGGTTTAAGAACAGATTAGACAAGTCCAGAAGGATCTGTTTTATGAAGGTGATGGACCACATGAAGTCCCTTCCAGCCATGCCCCCACACCTGGGGAACAGACACTGAACTACGAGGAGCACAAACACATCAAAACACCCATTTCCATCTACTCCAAACTAGACTCAGAGCAGCAATTCAGAATTGTCCTCTCAAGAAGATCCATACAGGTAACGCTATAAAACAGCTTGTATTGTAAAGGACCTAAAAATTCAACACTTCCAACCTCACTGCCCCAGCGCAGCGCTCCATGTGAACGTGATCCCAAAAACCCCAAAAGAAATGCCCAAAGTTTCTCTCCCCACTCAGGCTCTGCAGTTGCTCCCTGTCACCATTTCAGCCACCTCAGACTCACCCTCACAACTCCTCAGTCACTGCACTGATGCTAAGCACACCCAACCATGATACAATTTCCTTGTCTACAGGATAATCATTTCTCCTCCTTTCCCCACCCCCGTACAGAAACTTCAACCAGATGAATCCTGGTAGTTACTATTTATTATAAGCCATGAACTGAAGTCCAAAATTATTGCTTCAAAATTTAGAGAGCCATAAAATGAGGTTGCTGTGCAAGCAAAGTCACGGGGACAACCGGTCCTACTTCAACGAGACAGAAATGCAGTTGGATGATCATTCAGGCAGAATAATACAAAATATACAGAAAATCTAGCCTTAAAACGTGCCCCTGCTGATTCATCATGATCTTGGTGATTTCTGCTGTAAGGAACTCACCTGAACTCACTGTTGGTACCTCCCTGGGTTAGGGTAAGGGCACAGTAAGGTACCACGGGACCCCTAAAGGCATCGCTTGGACAGAATAATTCTGTGACCACCTGCTTCATCTTCATCCACTCCAGAGAACTGGTGAACGTTTAAAATCATGCAACGTGCATTTAAGGACTTGATGAGAAGGGGTCCAGAGCTTTGTGAAGTTCTTAGATATCATGTTACCCATCCCATAGAGTGTCTACCCAGAGCAGTTTATATCTGAGTGCAATTCAGAAAGGCCCTACTAATGTCCCCACAATACAGAATTTTCACTCTTTTCTTAAAAAATAAAACCATTTATCACCATATCAGTGTACTTTAAATGCAGCAGGCCGACTTTTCTCAAATTTCTAGGGAAGCTTCTCAGCTGATTCCTTAAGTGATGGAGAAGGCTGAGGTAGGAGCCTGGTGAATACAATGTTGAATTCTTTGTGGAATGTATTAATTCATCACACTGAAGTGCAATATGCTCATGTGACTGCTCATGAGAATTTAAGCATGGTATGTTTGTCCACAAAACCTGAGAAAAGTGGTGTTACAAACTGGGAAGGTTTGTGGAGAGAAGTCACTGTATCCTTTCAACAACTGTTACCAATAGTGAATTCTTTTCAGCATATACCATAAACAAGTTTTATGGATATGGAAAAAAAATGAAATCAATTTACCCATCTCCTAGAAATACTGCTCTCCAAATTCTAAATTAAACACTGCTGCCAGTCACCCATTACCAAATACCTCCATTCTCTGCAGGCTGTGTCACCTCAGGACGTCACCTGTCAGGAAAGCAAAGCCCCCCATGATAATCCCTGAAGAATGCTCGGCCATTCCAGCCAGTGGCGCAATCCTTAGCAGCTCCTTGGAAACAAAATGCCTTCTCTACCTTTGGCTGGGAAAAAAAAGTCTTCCCTGGAGGAAGGTGAGCATGGAGCCTTCTCAGCTCAGGGTTTGTAAGAGCTCCACTCCAGAGCCAACTGCTCAGTGTGGTCATGGCAGGACAAAGGAACCCAGTACCCATCTGCATTTTTTAAATATTTAAACACAGAACATTGAATCGTGGAATCCCAGACTGGTTTGGGTTGGAAAGGACCTTAAAGCCCACCTCATTCCACACCCTGCCATGGGCAAGGACACCTTCCACTATCCCAGGCTGGTCCAACATGGCCTTGAATGCTTCCAGCGATGGGGCAGAACAATCATGGAGCTCCCACCTGGCCTGGTTATTTCTAACCTAGTGGCAAAAAGCCCTCACAATTTCCACTTCAGAAAGCCCCAGTGAGGCTTAAGCCCCAGTGAGGCTTAAGCCCCTTGGCAGCCTGTCTTGAAAAGTCCAGTGAAGAGAATACAAAGTCAAAACCCAAAAGCTCCTATTTTGACAGACAAACTCTTCTTCACAAGACAACAGACACTGAGTTTTCCAGGATGCAGCCAGGCTGCTAAGCAGTGTGCTCAGCCCATGAGCTGCAGGCACCCACCTTCACAAATAAATCTGAAACATCACCTCTTGCATCTTCTCCTGCATCTCACTGTGCTCAATTCTGTTCAAAAATCAACTGTACTTTCTCCAAGGATTAACTACAATATCGAAGTATTATTTTTTCCTGGAACTTTCAGGATGATAAGTTATATACAGACATTAAAATTCCCTGTCCTCTCCTGCTGCAATTAATTTACAGAGCACAAGGAGTGTTATGTACTGACCTGCTCAGAAAGTTCTGCTCAAGTGATGGCTTGAGTTACAGACACTTGTAGATGTGCTGGAAGTTTGTTCACCAAAGACAATTTATGACTGTGCATCACCCTGAGAAAACACCGTGTTCCTCTACCTTCCACATTTCTACACTCCTTAAAAAAAAAAATCAAACCCTCCAGACCTGTACTATAACTGTGATACTCTGCAAGCTGATCCTGCACGGAAACTATGTGAGAAAGCAGTTCCACAGAAGTGCTGGCTCTCACTCTGAGACAAGACTTCCACCTCTGCACAGTCGTCTTCACAGCACCAAGTTTGAAAACACGCCCAGCTGAGCGTGTCGCCGAATCTCTTGGACGCAGGATCCCTCCTCCCCAGCTGCTGGGTTAGAAACCACTCTGTTCACTAAAACAGAACTAATTATGTTTTACTTCCAGTGACTCCTCAGCAGAAATTGCTACCACTGACTGTTTGGACATGCTGAAAATTGTACACTTTGATATTAACAATCACACTCAGGCACGCACTGCTGCCCCGTGAAAGCCGTGCCCCTGAAAACACCAGTTCGCTGTCGAGTTTTAGCAGATTGCGCCTCAAATTAAAGCAATTTGCTGGCACTTAAATATTATTCCAAACACCAAAAGCATGAATTACCCACAGAAAGAGTAATTTAGCTGTTAGAACACTGAATAAACAAACCTACATTTACATTAAACTGAATGTGAGGTACTTACTTACCTTTACCTTAAATTATTTCTTTAAAGACAAAGTGTAAAAGTGGGGCCACATCCTACCACATTATACAGACTGAAGGAAGCATATCTGGAGTTATCACCAAGCACATAACTGGTTAGAAGAGATAGCAGCAAAGTGTTATCAGCCAAAACAGACATGTTTTTTATGTAAAAAAAACTACACTGACATTAATTTTAACTCCAAGCCTAATGCACTGGAGTAACCATGCCTTAAAAGCAGTGCTTCTTGACTAACATCAAACTTCTGCAGCAGGCAGAATCGATTCCTCCGTCCCCTCTCCTGAAACTTCTGTGGTTCCCGAAAAATAAAGAAACGCTAATTGTCACCTGCAGCAGCTTCTTGAAGAAACTGGAGAAGGATCTCACAGGGAAAAAAAGCTTCAGCTGCAGTGGAGCTACTTTGATCAGGAGCCAAAGGTGCCAGAATGACAGTGCTGTTGTGTCACGTGGCCACAGCAAAATCCCGAAGAGAGGCAACCACGCACATCTCACCACCCCTAAACCGGGCTCAACTTACAGGACAAACTCCGCACAAAATGACAAATTGGAATTCCCAGCCCAGGCCCAGACTTCTGAAATACAGCCTAAGCTGAAAGTCTTCCTGTTTCCTAAGGCACAGGTTGGGTCCCTCTCCACATGGGAGCTTTTGACAGTGTTTTCCCTCCTGCCTGTGCTGATGTCAGGCTGCAGTACCTGGGATCCCATGCCCACCCCATCCCAGCCCTGCCAGGATGCCGTGCTCAGCTCCCTGCTCTCTTGGCTTCGAGGTGTACCAAGGTGCACTCAGATGGCCTCACACAGGATCCAGGAACACCCCTAGTCGGAGCAACTCGGGAAGCACCAGCCACAGGTCCTCTGCTGCCTGGGAAGCACATCTTCCACATTGTTCCAGCACATCTCTCCTTGAAGGACCCATACCTTGCACAGCAGCTGTCTGTTCCAAGCTGTGGCCCGTGGTGACTGCCAGAGATTATTCCCTATATTACCCACAAAACGTTGGTTCTTTTGAGGAGCTGTTTCATGGCTACACCAATAAAAAAGTGTTAATGAGTTATTTCCCTGCAGCCTCTGAGCATTCAGAGTGTTCATTTCCCACCAAGGGCCCAAGTACAGCACGTGCAGATGGGTGCTTGCTGCAAAGTTTTATCATTTGGATTTAAAAAGCTCTTTAATGATCCCCTATAATGACCCAGTCTGACAATGCGAGGGGGCTCAAGCTACTCTACAACAGCCTGAGCTGCCACCACCCCTGTCACCTCTCCTTGCCACATGCTCCCCTAACTCTGTGCCAGAACTGCCACCTCTCTGNCAAATTAAAGCAATTTGCTGGCACTTAAATATTATTCCAAACACCAAAAGCATGAATTACCCACAGAAAGAGTAATTTAGCTGTTAGAACACTGAATAAACAAACCTACATTTACATTAAACTGAATGTGAGGTACTTACTTACCTTTACCTTAAATTATTTCTTTAAAGACAAAGTGTAAAAGTGGGGCCACATCCTACCACATTATACAGACTGAAGGAAGCATATCTGGAGTTATCACCAAGCACATAACTGGTTAGAAGAGATAGCAGCAAAGTGTTATCAGCCAAAACAGACATGTTTTTTATGTAAAAAAAACTACACTGACATTAATTTTAACTCCAAGCCTAATGCACTGGAGTAACCATGCCTTAAAAGCAGTGCTTCTTGACTAACATCAAACTTCTGCAGCAGGCAGAATCGATTCCTCCGTCCCCTCTCCTGAAACTTCTGTGGTTCCCGAAAAATAAAGAAACGCTAATTGTCACCTGCAGCAGCTTCTTGAAGAAACTGGAGAAGGATCTCACAGGGAAAAAAAGCTTCAGCTGCAGTGGAGCTACTTTGATCAGGAGCCAAAGGTGCCAGAATGACAGTGCTGTTGTGTCACGTGGCCACAGCAAAATCCCGAAGAGAGGCAACCACGCACATCTCACCACCCCTAAACCGGGCTCAACTTACAGGACAAACTCCGCACAAAATGACAAATTGGAATTCCCAGCCCAGGCCCAGACTTCTGAAATACAGCCTAAGCTGAAAGTCTTCCTGTTTCCTAAGGCACAGGTTGGGTCCCTCTCCACATGGGAGCTTTTGACAGTGTTTTCCCTCCTGCCTGTGCTGATGTCAGGCTGCAGTACCTTGGATCCCATGCCCACCCCATCCCAGCCCTGCCAGGATGCCGTGCTCAGCTCCCTGCTCTCTTGGCTTCGAGGTGTACCAAGGTGCACTCAGATGGCCTCACACAGGATCCAGGAACACCCCTAGTCGGAGCAACTCGGGAAGCACCAGCCACAGGTCCTCTGCTGCCTGGGAAGCACATCTTCCACATTGTTCCAGCACATCTCTCCTTGAAGGAGCCATACCTTGCACAGCAGCTGTCTGTTCCAAGCTGTGGCCCGTGGTGACTGCCAGAGATTATTCCCTATATTACCCACAAAACGTTGGTTCTTTTGAGGAGCTGTTTCATGGCTACACCAATAAAAAAGTGTTAATGAGTTATTTCCCTGCAGCCTCTGAGCATTCAGAGTGTTCATTTCCCACCAAGGGCCCAAGTACAGCACGTGCAGATGGGTGCTTGCTGCAAAGTTTTATCATTTGGATTTAAAAAGCTCTTTAATGATCCCCTATAATGACCCAGTCTGACAATGCGAGGGGGCTCAAGCTACTCTACAACAGCCTGAGCTGCCACCACCCCTGTCACCTCTCCTTGCCACATGCTCCCCTAACTCTGTGCCAGAACTGACACCTCTCTGAGCCCAGGAGGAGCTGGGGCAGGGGAAGAGGTCCCTGAGGAGCCCCTGTTCAGGTAGGGTTTGGCCAGGTGAGTTCCTTGGCTGGGTCAGCACAAGGGAGGGAACAGGAACAGCTGGAGCTCTGCAGCTCTCCCAGCTCCACTGGCAGCTCCAGCTGGTGTAAGCACAGGGGTTTAAGCCAAATCAATCCAATTTTTGATCATTTGGAGTATTAGCCACACAGCCTTTAGTGGAAGGTGGGGGTTTGCTCTTGAGTTGCAGAGCTCACTCGTGAGTTACAATTCAGGAGCATCCTCCTGGCTAGCTGTAAAGATGTTTCCCAGCAGTTATTCCAGGACACATTCAGAGCCCCTGTACTGCTGCATCCCCACAAACACAGGATAAGTGTTAATATGTTATTATGTTATTATTAACATATGTTAATAATATATTAACATATATTATATGTTATTATTAACATATGTTAATATGTTATGATAATATGTTCACAGACATCGGTGAACCACACACAAGTGACAGCGACAAAAAAGGCTCTGCAAGTGAAACTTGACCATAAGGCAGGCACCGTCACCTGAAAAAACCCAGACAGGCGTGGTTAACTTTTCCAGGTAACAACACACCTCCCTCCTGCCAGGTCCCAAGGCAGCAAGGAAGCACCAGGAAGCAGCAGCATTCCACTCCTCATAGAATCACAGACCGGGCTGGGTTGGAAGGGCCCTTAAAGTCCATCCCATTCCACTCCCCTGCCGTGGGCAGGGACACCTTCCACTGTCCCAGGCTGCTCCAAGCCCCGTCCAACCTGACCTTGGACACTGCCAGGGATGGGGCAGCCACAGCTGCTCTGGGCACCCTGTGCCAGGGCCTGCCCACCCTCACAGGAAGTTGATCTTTTCTGCTTCCACACTCATTTAAACACTTGAAGACCCAATTCTGCTGCCAGAATTATTTGTGATGCACCAGAAGTTTTATCAAATAATTGAGCTACATCAAAAGCTACCTGGGAAAAGATATATATATATTGCCTTTTTCTTCTTTAAACCCTGATCAATTCCTCGGTTCTGTTCACCACACAATACTGCACACATAAAATGGGTGTGTGTAGCAGGAATAAGAAGTGGGTGTTATTTAAATTGTCACTGCTGCCGAAACAAACACTCAAATTAGAGCTTCAGAGCAAATGACTACTGCCATCATCACTGCGACCTGGGGAGTTTCAAGGAATTAACAATGGAAAAGCAGTTTGGCATTCCCCTTGCTTTGACCCCTCAGTTCAAACTCTCTGATATTTCTGTTTACTCAGATTTTGTCTCAGCAGCCTCAAAGTTCAGAATGGTCTCACTGCTGCAAGGGGCACTGCACAGATGAAAAGTTTTAAACCTCCAGCCCCCCAAACGCTCTCAAGAAGTGACAGCCTGTGCTGCCACCAAGCCAAATAAGCTTTTTTAGAAAGAAGTGGACAAGCAAAATCCAAAGCAAGGCCAAAAAACCAACTGTGCCATCACCCTCACACAGGTTTCAAGTGAATCCAAGTGTTTGTAATAAAGAGCACTAAGAAACACAGTCCTCATTTAAGGTTACTATGAAGAACCTAAACACAATGGGACTCTCTGCATCAGGCCCAAATCTTTATTTGGAACTCCAGACTGACATGATAACAACACTCCAGACCTTGCACATTAGGAAATGCTCCTGCACATTTTGTCACACACCTGGAACAACCTGCTGCTTTCACACAGAAAATGTGAGACTGCTCAAAACAAGATGAGCTGCAAGTGAGGAAAGGGACAAAGAGGGCAAGAGGTACAACAGGTTCTCTGCACCTCCCTCAAAACTGCTAAGCTCATTAGGGCTCGCAGAAAAGGATAAAGCCCAAGCAAGAGCCATTCCCAGTCTACTTTCGCCCACACATAACACTTCCTGCATCCAAAGAAATCACCGAGACCCTCAAGAAGTGAACCACCAGCTTCCTCTGCTTTCTATATTTATATTATTACAGCAGCGTCCTGCACCTTCTTAAAACACTACTGGAAAGCACCTTTACCCCTGAGGGAGGTTTTGTCTCCAGTGCCTTGGTAAAACAACCAACAGAGAAAACAGGCATGGAAGCATCTTTAACTATGCAACTTGTGCCAGCTGGGAGATCAGCCCATGCCAATGCACCATCCAACATAATCCAACACAGGCAAATTAATTATTAATAATTCAGACCATGGACCACTCCTGAATATCTGTGCAGCACGTCCAGCCGAGATACTGCATGAACCACAGCCCGAGTTACAGCCAAGCCCAGCCTCACAGAGAGCACATAATACGGGCTGTTACTCAAACCAAAGCTGGGTTTGTGTCACAGAGGGGTACTAATGGCAAATAATGAAGTTATTATCTAATATTTAAAAACAGGAACAGATTGCTACATATTCAGCATGAGGAACCATTTAATTGCGAGCACAATTCTAGCAGCTGGTTGGAAACGACAGGCTTGTCCACAGAGCAAAAACCAACAGATCTCATTACTCCTGACATCAGGGAATAAACTCCCCCAGGAGCACAGAGCACGAGTTACCAAGGCAAAGGTGTTCTGCGGGGTGGAAGGGGTGGCTTCTCAGCACACAGAGTCCAAAGGCAGAAGCCTTGTTCCCACCAGAACCAAGGAATATCTTCCCTGTCAGACCTCACAGAGCAGAACTCCTGCTCTCCTCCACCTCCTGCTATGTTCTCACAGAAGCTTTGGAAGGAAAGTGATGCTGGTACTCAGTGCTTAGGTCATGGAGCAGAAGTGGTTTGCCCATATGTTTCCTCGAGGAGAAAAGGCTGAATAAATGAAGACACAATACCAGACATCCCGGGTGGCTTCTAGGATGATGTAAGTTCTTTTAAAAATAGCTTATTTCTTATAGGTCTCCTTCGAAATAGTTCAGAATTTACATGGGTAACCCTAAGTGTGGGAAACTAAGTTATAAATATGTTCTGCAGCAATTACTAGAGGAGGTTCAAGTGCTAAACGTGTGTAAATTCAGTATTGCTCCCGAGTCAGCAGGGCTTTACGGAGCAGCTGGAGATGAACAATCAGCACAGGAGATGATTTCCTGAGGCCAGCAGGTTCTGCAAGCTTGGGGAAATGATTATTTTGACCAGTTCAACCCAACAAAGGTAGAGAGACTTACGTCCTACTTGTTTTTTTAATTTAAGGCATGACCTGTGAGTTGACCAAGATCCAAATAACCACTCAGGAATGAATATCCACAATGGTAGCTCATGTTAGGGGACGTTAGGCATGTGTTAGGGAATGTAAGTGAAGCTTAAATTTACAGACCCTACAGTAAAGCACCATGAAGAACCAACCATCTCCTCCTCCTCAGCCCCACAGAGCTGGACTGCTTTTGCCCACCTGGCACCATTGCTGCAGCTTTCACCCTCTGCAGAAACACACACATACATGCACCAGCTATACTGAAAAGCTTGAATTAAATCCAGGCCTCAAAGCTTGACTTTCTTGGTAAATGAGGAAGTTAGTGACAACAATGAATACTGTAGGTTTGAACACAACTAATTGTGTCAGGAGAAGATTCTAAGAGCCAGCAGAAAGTAGCTGGAGGTTTCCATGAGTCCCTGCAGGCACAGCAGCTCATGGCTGCACTGACTCTCCCAGCAGGAAAACAGCAGAGCAGCTTCTTGTACTTTCACGCTGGCGCCCAAGTGTGATTAAACTCAGAATGTGCTTTTTAAGTGTGTTCAAAATGTAAGTTTTTCTTCCCTCTGTGCCAGTGACGCACCAGGTAGTGAACAATCAACAACACCACGTATTCCATGTGCTTTGGAGCCAAGAGTCTGAGCTCTCAGCCTGCACAATGAACCTCAGCTACACCACCTCTGCTCTCCTTCAAGAAAAGGTTAAACTGGAAAACAGACCCTGCCTACAGGCACTTTGGAACAATGGGCTGATTTTTCTGCCACCAATTATTGCCCTGGATAAGTATCAAGTATGTAGAATTATAATTTAACATACATCACTCCTAAACTTAAGGAGCTACTGACCTGTTGGAAGCTCTGGCCTCTCCTTTCAGGGAGCTCACAACAGCATCGTGTAACATCAGTGTGTGGAGAAAGGGAAAAGTATCCATCACAAAACTGGCTTCCTGGCTGCTCAATTCTGCACAGCCACAGAGTCTGACAAAGTAACACTAGAATTAGGGTAACCACTGCAGCTGACAGTTCTGAAGTCAAAAGACACCACAGATCCGCTAGAATTTTATTAAAGTAGGTTGGCACTCGGTCTCACGTAGAGTGAAAAATCTGCAGCCACAGAAAGAGAGCTCAGAGCAAACAGGATTCATGAAGTGCACTAACTGACATTTCAGCAAGATCCACGGTGAAGTACTGCAAACTCAGACAACGCTGACATTTAACAGCCCACAATTACCACCACGATTTGTTACTGTTACTCCAGTGTGTAACACTGCAGCTCACGATAAACGCCCAGCCCAGGAGGTTCTACAGAACCTACAAGGTCAGAGTGATTTTTCTTCAAGTCCCCATGTCACACGCAGGCCACTCCGGGGGGGTTCCAAACGACAATAACTTTATTAGCTACTTTAGGACTTTGATACAGGTCTATCACAAAAAAGCACTTGTTCAGACAGGAGCAGGTATGAGTTTAATAGAACCAAAGCACCATTTCACACACCCCAGCCCCTGGAATAACAAGTACACATTCAGCCTGATACACTAGAGGCTGCCCCCACAAACTGCAGATGGCCAAGACAGACCCACCTTTGCATCCTGCAGTGGTGACTGCTGACCTAAGACTCAAAAATTGGACAGATTGAGGGCCCTGCAGTCCTCTCAAAGTAATAAACACCTAAGCAAAGAACTGCTCGGATGAGCCAAAAACCCTTTAAAAGGAGCAAATGATCCTTTGGATAACCGCCACTTAAGGCCACTTGCAGGTAAAATACACGCTGACTTCTGTGCTTACACCACATCCCAGAAGGAGCAGATAAGCTCATTACGGCACTGCAGGAAGGGATAAAAGCGAAGACCGAGGCTGCTCTGTGCTGGAGCAGCTCCAGAGTCCCGCAGCCACCGCCGGAGCCCTTCCGGCGTCCTCGCAGCCCGGGGTCCCCCCGGCCGCGGCCGGAGCGGCCGCGGGGCCCGAGGAACAGGTGGGCGCCCCGGAAGGTCCCGGCGAGCGGCGGCGGGGCCGGCCCAGAGCCCCC
>VZTD01001218.1:342404-367864 GCA_013397725.1 Rhagologus leucostigma | reverse complement strand
CAGCCCCCGCAGCGCCGGGACGGGCCTGCGGAGCCGCGTCCGGAGCCGGGAATCGAGAACCGGGAGCTGAGAACCGGGATCCGGGGCCGCGATGGATCTGGCGGAGGCGCTGCCCCTCGGGGAGCTGGCGGCCGCCTTCGCCGCGCTGCCCGTGTTCCCGCTGTTCGACACCGCCTATTTCATCATCTCCGTCCTCTACCTCAAGTACGAGCCCGGTGAGTGCGGCCCTTGGCCCGGGGGGGACCCGGGGGAGCTGCGGTGCCGCTGTGCCGGCACAGACCCCGCGCTGCCCCGCACCAAGCGGTTCTGCCACCTGCCCGGACCTCTCCTCTGCCGCCTGTCACAGGCGATGTCACACCCCGACACCTGTGTCTAAATATAAAGCAGGAAACTCCCCACGAACCCGTGACTCTGATTTTGAGAAATAATCTTGGATTTTGTTTAAGGCTGGATTCCGGCCGCATTGAGGTATTTGAGTTCGGTCACTTGGCTGCCGCCCCAGGGCTGAGAGTTGCGTTTCTGGCCGGTCCCTTGGCTTGAATATTTTTGTGGCAGCACCTTCCTTCTATTTATATACAAAAGGGCTGGATGTAAAACCTTGGTTTTTCCCACCCTCTGGACCATGCCCTGAGCTGTTCTCAGGCACCAGAACTGACCTTGCTTTGTTTGTTCTCTTGGGCTTATCTAGCACAGATCGATAGATCTGCGCCTTGGCTTTCACCTTCTGCCTTGTCACAGCCTGGCTGTGCCTCGGTCTTTTCCAAACGCCGCTTTCCCTCTGTGTTTTTGACAGTGTGTGCACTCCTCATGCTCTGTTTTGAGCAGTTTTACTGTAACTTCCCAGTGACTGAGGGGAAAACCAACCCCGAGCTCGGGAATGATTTTCAAACCCCGTGTTGTGCGACCTCTGAGCCGTACAATCGCCACGCTGTTCCCGTTAAACTCCCTGTAAACAAGTGCTGGGTTTTCCAGGATCACTCCCAGCTGCCTTCCAGCATGGAGTCCTGAACCGGACATTTAACAGGCAGCCCTGACAAAAATAGCTTTTAAATATATGCAAGCCCAGGAATCCACTTGGGACTGGATAAGGCTGGGGTGTACTTTTCCCCAGATTCCTACAGTGCTCCCATCCCACAGCTCCTGGGCTGAGGATCAGTGTCAGGACAGAACCGTCCTGTTTCCTGCTTGGAGACAGCATGGCTTCGTGGAGCCAAGGAAAAACAAGTGTTACTAAATTTAAGCCTCAAGCTAAACCTCAGGTTCCTATAGAACCAGTTTGTTGTCTCGGCTGTTGCAGCTGTCTCGCTGCCACTGTGTTTTCAGCTGGTTCAAATGTCCCTGAGGATGGAAGAGCCTGGGCACTCACAACTTTGGCTCATGCTGATCCACTTATACTGCTGTTTAAGGTGGACCAGCTAATCATGTTGACGTAACATTTTTAGCATTTTCTCTCTTTGTCTGCTCACTGAACAGAGTTTTGTATCTGAAACGCCGCACGAAGGATTCTGGAGCAGTTTAAGGTGACGAAACAACCTCACAGAACTGATGTTATTGGGAGGTTTCCCTGAAAAAGTACAAAAGTGGATGAAAATTGCTACAGGAATTTAAAAAAAGGCCATAGAAGGTTGTGGGAGGAGACCACAAAGTATTTCCAGACAAGTACAGGAGCGGGGAAGAACCCTCAAATCCTCTTCTCTCAAATAAAGATTAAGAATTCCTGTTCTATTTTTGCAGGTTATCTTATGAATGAAAGAGCTGAACAGATTGTTCATGAATGCTAGAGGGCACCTAGGTTGAAGCAGTGGAGAGAATGGTACTAGTATGCATTTTATTTTTAGACTGTAAAAAGACATTGATTTCAAGGGAAAAAATGTTCTTTCTGCAAATAGCAGCAAATAAAGGAGAGAAACTCTCAGCCAGTTCATAAACTTCTAATGACTCTGTTCGTGTGAAACCTTCGGGGGGTCTGCAGGCTGTGATCGTTTCTTGACCATCTCTGGTACTTGTTTGGGCTTCACCCTTTTGTATTTTGTTTTACAAGAACTTTCCTTTGAATTACTTTGTGGGAGAACATCTCTAACTGGGTCTTGAAGTTCCTGCTTAATTGCTAGATCCCTCTTCTCACTGAGGCTGGACTAGATGGCCTCGAGGGTCGCTTCCAACCTTGGTGACTCCGTGATTCCCAATTTTTTTTCACAGGAGCCGTGGAGATGTCCCAGAAGAGCCCTTTTGCCTCCTGGCTCTGTGCTATGCTCCACTGCTTTGGGAGCTACATCCTCGCTGATCTGCTGCTGGGGGAGGCACCCATTGGGTACTTCAGCCACAATTCCAGTGTCATCCTGGCCACAGCAGTGTGGTGAGTTCCCTCCACCCCTCCTGATGAGGCACGAGCTGCCCTGGCTGTGCCCAGCGCTCCGGTGGGGAGGGAGGTGTGGGGGGAGATGTTCTCCCTGTGTGACACAGCTCTGATCTCGCTGGGATTAACTGGGGAGAGCAGAGGTGGGCTGAGGTACTCTGTGAGGCTCTTGCATTGCTGGCTCTGGTTCCCAGTTCCCCTGACCAGTTGCCTAATGCTGTGATTATCTGGGCTGGGGCGTTTCTATTCATAGCAGCCACTGCTGAGCCAGGGCCAAACCGCAGGAGCAGCAGCACCCACTGATCCCACAGAGAGAGGGGAGTGGCACATCCTGAAGATTTGGGGGCAGTTTATTCGTTGTGTTGGTGAAATGTGCACAAATTAACCTTTAACTTCCTCAGTGTGTCTGGGTTGTAGGTGCTTTCGTGTGGCAGAATGAGCATTGTTGGGAAACATTATGAACGAAATTTTCATAAACGGAAGCCTCGGAGTAAATCCCTCAGCCACCTAGTTTTCTCTACTTGGGAAAATAAAGAGAAAGATCATCTTTCAGGGCTGAAAAATATGGCAGTCTTCTGGAAAAATGAGTATTTGAAATCTGTCCTCTGTCTCTAATATCATTTCAGTATCTGTAGCTTCTTGTTCTATGTGAGCTGATGCTTCTGGACCATACAAGACACAAACTTCTAAAAAATTCTGAATTAAAATTATTGGTTTTTATTCAAGATGGAGTATTGGTAGTGAGGGCTCTCTGAGTTACTGAGGGCTCACTGAGTTGTTGCTATAGAGAGGCTTCGCTGCATGCTGGTTTCCTTTTAGAATTAGCTATGAAATTAAGAATTTTTTCTTTTTTCATTTTTTCTTCTCCTTCACGCCCACCTGCCGTAACTCAGTCTGCCACACTACCCCTCTCTGCATATCCCAGATCAGAACAAATCTGTGGTCTTTTTGCAGGTACTTGATATTCTTCTGTCCCATGAACCTCTTCTACAAATGTGTCAGCTTCCTGCCCGTGAAGCTCATCTTCGTGGCCATGAAGGAGGTGGTCCGAGTGCGCAAGATCGCGGCCGGGGTGCACCACGCCCACCACCTGTACCACCACGGGTGGTTCGTGATGATGGCCACGGGATGGGTCAAAGGTGACACCTGAGATGCTCCAGAGGCTGCGGGGAGGGCTGGGACAGTCTGGGGGCAGCTCAGGGGGAGCAGCAGGGAGGGGATGCGGGCTGGGTCACTCAGGTTCCCAGCGAGCAGGTGTTTGTGCATCCTCGTGGAGTGGTTGAAGAACTGGATTCAGGAGTTCTTTCTTCTTTCTGCCGTGGTCTCTCACCTCACCTGTGTCTTTGCAGGGGGTTCTGCCAGTCAGTTTTCCTTTAGCTTGTGTTTAGAGCAAGCATTTGAGCATCAGTAACTGCAAGAGGCAAATGCCCTTTCCCTGCATCGGGAACCACTTGGTAGAAAGTCAAGGAAGCGTTTACCCTGCTCTGTTGGTTAAGGCTAACTTTTAAATTTGGGGAGAATGTCGAGAACCCTTTGTCCCCTTGAGGATCCAGAGCCCTCTGCTGTGGCACTTCCAGCTCCTTGACAGGTTTCTCTGTCTCACAGGTTCTGGTGTGGCCTTGATGTCAAACTTTGAGCAGCTGCTGCGGGGGGTCTGGAAGCCAGAAACAAACGAAATTCTTCATATGTCCTTGTAAGTCCTTAGCCTGGAAATTCCCAGTCAGACCGAGAATAGAATGTAAAGAACCAGTCAGAGCTGGATGCAAACGTTCCAGAAAACTTCTTTCTTTCTCTTCCAGCCCTACAAAGGCCAGTCTGTACGGTACAGTCCTCTTCACTCTGCAGCAGACTCACTGGCTCCCCATCTCCGAGGCCAACCTCATCTTCTTTTTCACCATGTTCATGATAGTGTGCAAGGTAAGTTTACAGCAGCTTTACTGCCAGCAAATTACAGAACCTGAACTGGGGATATTCACCTTCCTGAGCCGTTACAGAATTCACTGGCTGTAGGATCTGCTCAGGAAATTTAAGGCTGAATTCGCCGTCACAAGCAGATCCTTGTGCCTCGAGTCATGTAGCAGCAGGGACTTTCTCTGGGGTCAGTAGGATGCTCACGGGTCAGTATTTCCTTGCTCTCTGTGATCTCTAAGTGTCCTCTGTTGCCTGGCAGGTTTTCATGACGGCCACTCACTCCCACGCCTCACCTTTTGCTCCGCTGGAAAACCTCATCTGCCCCGTCCTCTTTGGCTCCGTTTCCAGTGGGCACCCAAGCCACCACCACGACCACCACGGGGCCTCCCACGAGGTTTCCCACCCTCCTCCTCCTGCCAAGTCCAAGGAGGAGCTGAACGAAGGCACGAGGAAACGGAAGGCAAAAAAAGCTGAATAAAAAAGCAACGGCGCAGAAAATAGGCCAAGAAAATTCTTCCAGAGCGGAGTCTCAAAGCCACCTGTGACCTCCTTTATGCTCCAGTCCTTCTCTCTCAGACTCCAGAGGAGAGGTGGAAGCCAGGACACTGCCAGCCGGGTCCCTGAATTTCATTTTTGCTCTCTGTGCTGCTGCTTGCTTCTTGGTCCCTGCCTCTCTATTCTGATCAGATTTTCAGGGATTTGTAGGTTTGTGCCAGGGTGGTAAGTGGGTGCCAGTTCCCAAGCTGTCAGCAAATCTGATGCAGCATTTTCAATTGATGTAAAATCTTTCACTGTGTTTATTTATGAGTGGGGGGAATGGTTTGTGCTCCTGCATCTCTTTGAAGTCCTTTGAGTTTGCATTGACCTTTTTGGTGTCTGCCAAAACAACAAACTGTTAAGACACAATCAGCATGGAAATCAGGTTTCATACTCGAGGAAATTAAATGGCCTGGTATGGGCCTGGTCTGATTTCTCCCAGCTTCCACACCTGCCATATCTCTGAGTAATGGGACATTTTATATGCAATAAGGACATGGCCTTTGGCCGAGCCAAACCCCATTTCCCTCACCTCAGTTCCCTCTGATTCTAATGGTCAGGACATTGTAATTTGCTTAACCAAGTCTGTGTTGGCAAGAGCTCTGAAGCTGTGAAGTGCTCCCGTGTGCTGGCACTGTCACTATCCTAAACCGTGTGTGGCATTGCTGCACGTTGTTAGTGAGTGTGTCCCACCCCAAACCTGATCCTACTGAACCAGGGGAGAAGCATGGCTCTGGTTTGTTTGTAATCCTGTGGGATACAAGAAGAGCGTGTGTGAGTGTAAGTATTTATTACTATTTATTTATAATTGCCAGGACACCTAAGTCATGGACCTGAATCTGGCTTTTTTTTAACATTGCAATTGCCACTTCTAATTATGGCCCTGAGCCCACAGCCGTGTGCTGGTTTGGGTTTGCAGTGATCCTGGTGTGCTACAGGACAGCCTGAACACTCCCTGGATGCAGGAAGCAACCTTTCCTGTATTCTTAAATTAAGATAGAAAGGCTGAAGCAGTGCATTTCACACCAGCTGAAGAAAAACTCCTTTAAAGGACTGATAAAAGCACATCAGCTGAAAATACTGATTACCTCCTGTAGGTCCCCTCGGGCTGAACTGCTGGGCTGTGAATACAGCTTGTGCCCAATGAGTGAAGAATGTGAACTGCCTTGCATGGCTCAGGAGGGGTCTGTCAGCTCATTCGTGTTCTGCTTAGTGAACATTGGCTTTTAGAGTAGTTTAAAGCTGTTCTTATAACTGATTTTGTTCTTAAAAATGGCATCTTCCAAGGGCTGGGATCACCACAGTGAGAGTGGCACGCCTGGGGAGGTAGCACTGGGCTCCCTCAGCAGCGTTTTCCATCCCTGGCTGTGAGGCTTGCTGCTGTTTCCATTCCAGCTGGGAATGGAAACAGGATTTAAGAGAAGTGGAGGTTTGTGTGTGTGTGTGTGTGTGTGTGTGTGTGTCCCTGTTCAAAACTGCAGCTGACGGTTAATTAAAGATAAGAAACCATCCTTGTGTACAAGCAGAGGAAAGCCAGTAGGAAAGGTCAAGTGATCTGTGGGCTTGGGGTCTGACAGTGCCTTAATTTTGTGAGTTTCCCCTTCCCTTCAGTAGAAGACAGGAATTCTGCCTGACAGCTCCACTGTCCGGTCCTGCAGATGCTGCTCTACTGGAACCTGATGTGTCACGAGCATGCACGAGACTCTAAATAAATGTTTTATGAGATGTCTGATCCAAGGGGAACTTTGTTTTATAAAAGCCGTCAACAAATAAAAATTGTGAAGTGGCTCTGATTTGTCCAGTGGCAGCTGAGGAAATCTGTGTGTTTGTTTTACCCTCCCCCGTCCCAGCAGCCACCCGGGAGCTCTGTGTCACCAGGACCTGGTGACAAAATCATTCTCGTTGAAGAAGGAGATCAGACTTTATGTCCTACAGCTGTGCCTGAACCTGTTATAAATGGAAATAACAGGGTAAAAGGTGTTTGTGGTGGTGTCCTCTGAGCAGCCATCCTCAGATTTCAGGGAAGGAAGGAAGGAAATGGATTCCTTTGGTGTTTTATACCAGTTTTCTCTATTTTTCCTTTTGTCACCTATGAGGGAGGAGGGCATTTGCCTGGGAGTGGTAAATATACACACACACACAACCATACACACAGTTCCAGCATATTTATGTGGAGTATCAATATTTGAAACTGAAAAAAAATCAAAATTCTCTGCGCGAGTGTGAATATTTAGCGTGGTCCTGGAGCTGCTGCTCTGCTCTCTGAGTGCAGAGGCTTTGCTCTTCAGAGTCTTTGGACTCTGAATCAAATCCAGCTGAGTCAAGTCACAGCTTCTAACCAAGCACAGAGAAGAAATATTCCAAAGGAGGTTAAAACTTAAGCTCTGTACAACTTCAGAGTACCCAGCAGGAGTGGGATTAGTTTTGAGAAGACAACGGCTGCAGAGGAGTCACAAGTTCCACTTAGTGAAGCCTTTCCCAGTGAGAGAGATGGAACCTGTCTTGAATTTCCATGGCTCAGCACTGGCAGCCTGGTACGATTCCAGGCTGGTGTCCTTCATCCCAAGAAGCAAAAATGGGCCTTTGAAAAAGCAGCACATTTTAGCCACGGCTGCAGGGACACAGGGCTGCTCCAGCACCTCTGGGAAGCCCCACCTGACCTGTGCAGACACTTCCTTCCTTCAGGCTCTGCTCCAAACAGAAAGAAAATGGGAGCGAGGCGTTTCCTAAAGGGATGGAGTAATTTGTTTCCACAGCTCGGAGATGGAAGTGATGAGGAAAGCATGACACAGCCAATCGACCTAAACAAGAGTCTGCAAAGGCCTGTTTATATTTTGAAGACTTTCTCTTGTCTCCCCCACCAGATTTAACTCTTTTAAAATGTTCATAAACACCCCTTAATTTAGAGCAGATGAGAGTATCAGTTACGTTGGAAAAGGGAATTTCCATTGGTATGATCCACCAGTGGAAAAGGTCGGTGTAAGACTTACACTGCAAAAACAACTCAAAAAATAAGGGATTACAGTGCTTCAGGTGGTTTTAACCATTCTCCTGCCCTGGGACATCCAGTTCAGGGTTATTCTGCTCAGGACCTGTAAGTGAGCAGGCTGATGAGAGCAGGTATTTCACGTCCTTTGAGGAATCCCACGATGTCTCTGGAGTCTCTGGCTCCAGGGAATATTCCAGCTCCCAACTCTGCTGCAGCCCAGGGCAGGACAGGAGCCTGCCAGGGCTCAGGGGCTCGGACTTCCACGGGACAGACGTCATTCCCTCCAGAGATGTCCTGATCTGATAACTTCTGATACGGACTCCAGCGAGACCAGGCTAAATTTAGCAGTAGGTTTAATCCTCAAAGAGGCCCTGGGTGCCTGCTGGGAAAAGCAAATGTTTCAGTTGCTGTTTCAGCATTTCATGTGGATTGACAGGTTTCCCTTTCCTGTTGCAGAGCCAAACCCGGTGCCTGCAGCTTTTTCATCGTGGCAGATCAGCTCCACAGATAGGGAAAGCTCTACAGGCCTTATGTGTTTGTAATTAAAAAAACAACAACAACAACAAACAAACCCAGAGGATAATTTTACACAGAGCATTAATAATTCTTCACAGTAAATGAAGTAACAAAAAGAGGAGGGTAAAGGAAAGAATTTCTGTACTGAAAAGTTTGTGTAAGAAAGGGCAAAGCCAGTACAAGAGCACCAAGCCAGAGCAACCAGGGTTCTTGGTTTCCACTTTTCCTTTTGTTATTGAGGCCAGTATTTACATTGTTGCACACTTTGTCCAAAGAATAAACAAATTATATAATCCAGCGAAGCAGAAAGACCCAGAGGATAAAGATGGATGTTACCCTGGCCATCTCCTGAGCTGTACAGAAGTTGTTCCTTTCAACACTTGCCAGGTGATCAGCTGCCAAATGCCTGCTCCTTCCTGCAGCCCGTTTCATGGTGATTTAAGGGCACACAAAAGCATTAAGAATTAGAGCTTTATGTGTTTCACAGTAGCACAGCTTTATCTGGCCCTTAGCTATGATTCTCTATTTTCTGGTTCTTGTGCTGCTCTTTAGAGGATGTAACTGGCTCCTGTAAGGATGATAAGGAAGGTAAGGCTGGGATAACGTGGCATTTCCTATGACCTTGGATACCCAGGATTTTTGCTGAAGCAAGGATTTTTCTCTCAAGATATTTTAATTCTTTGCCCAAGTAATGAGAAATCAGAATATACATCTATACAAGACTTTCCAGAAAGCTCTCAAAGATAGTTTGGATTTAGTGTGAGCTCCTCCCATCAAGGAAGATGGGACACAGACAAGGGAAACCACTCACAAAGGAGAAATGATGCTGTTTAGGCCAAATACTCTGCACAGTGGGTTGATATTCTCCTCTTTAGGATGCTCTTAGTATTGGCCCCAAGGCATCTGGTTCATCCTGCGTGGCACCCACCACAAGGAAATGCCAATTAAAAGGGTTTGAATTTCATCAGACATCAACATGACTTGGTAAACACCCACAAAATTACCTCCCAGCTAAGAATTTAATCCTGCTCTGAACGCAGCAGTCTGTGAACAAGCTGTTGGGGGCTGATGGCTCAGGGAACAGGCAGAGAGCGAGAAATCGGTTCCCTGTCATGCCAGAGCCCACGCTGCCATCCTGAGTCACAGTTGCTACTCGCTTCACCTCTGTGATGACATCTGTGACAAAAAGATGTGGATAGTGCTAAGATCAACAGTCATGAATACCTTGGAGTCTGGTCTCTCTTTCACACTTGTGCATTTGCATCTTTCACACATTATCCTCAGAAAAAGTGCCATTTATACTTCCTTATCTGCTTCCTTTACTTGCCAAAAGCGGATTTGGGGAGGGAATTTTTTAAAGAGCTTGTGAATGTCAGGAAGAATCGGTGTGAGACAGCGATTCCGTCTTAGCCTTAGGGTACAGGTAGGCTATAGCCCTGGAATGCAGGAAAACAGGTCTGAGATGTTTAGAGGCTTCAACATTTTTATAGCCTGAGGAAATCCAGAATATCCCTGGAAAAGATTTCGTTGGTTGACTCTGTTCGGTTTTGATTTGCAAATTACAGCGAGCTCCCCCAAACCCGTAACACGGACTCCGCATTCCTGTAAAAGCAAGCTGCTGCTTCCCCAATTATCCCAGCCCCTGGTGCTCCTCAATGGAGCTGTCAGGTCTCGGCATTCCAAAAACAGCTCTGCAGGCTGGGAGACTTCTGGTCCCACTGCCACCAACTGCCTGAATCAGCGAGTGAGGCTGATTTTCTTTGTGTGTGACAAGAGCGGGGTGCGATCAGTGACAATGGCAGGGAGATGCAGCGGGAGAAGCACGGAACACATCCCAGACCGCAGCGCCTTTAAACGCAGCCTAAAAATCCATCACTCGAGTCCCGGTGTTGGCTTAAATTAGATTTAGAATAATGTAGGCTAAACCCTAATGTAGGCTCTGTGCTGTTTGTCTGTCTCTCGAGGTAAGGCTCCCTGCCTGTTTGATTTATGACAGATTAGGATGTCGGTTAATCTCTTCTTATTTGGGTAGATGACTGTGGGGATTAATCAAGTATTGTCTGCAAAAGGAGCCCATAAATGCAGATTACTAATTTTTCATTAATTATTCCTCTGTATGCCAGAGGGATACAGCCAGGGATAGACACCAGCCTCTTAAATCTCATTTCATGAGAGAACCAGGAAAAGCACAGCAGCTGCTCTGGCTGATACTGGTTTTCTCTGACATGCTCAGTTCAGTTTCCTGGAAAAGGCAAAAATCCACAGAAATTATAGATTATGCTCTCCTGTGAGAAGCAGAAAGTGGCCCTGAGTGAGGGAACCTGCTCGGCTGGCAGAGCACCCTCCCTGCGTGCACAGGACATGGCGAAAGCAGCATTCCTTACGGGAAGAGCTATCCTGAACACCTACGGGAACACGTATCGGAACAAAGCGAAACAGCAGCGTGCTGGGAATGTTGGAAAACAGAGCAGCCCGGCAGAGCGATAACGGAGGATGCTCTGTGAGCACGACGGGAAGACGCCTGTTCTGTCAGGGTTTCTGCTGAGGGGGTTGCACCTTCTCTCCCTCTGCATTCCAAGGGCATTTGGACAAAGATGGGTTTTTTCCTCCTTGTTCTCTGCTGACAGCTGCAGTTTCCTGCCTTTGAGCTCAGGCGCTGACCCCGGGGGTGAGAGCTGCAGCAGCAGCCGCGGATCCCCCGGGCCAGGGATGTGCACGTGGGGCATGGGTGTTGTCCTGCCCTCCATGACAAAACCAGGAGCAGCAGCCAACCAGCTCCTGCCTCTGGAATTCTGCTGTCAGCTGTAGTATCCCTCAGGAAGCGGATTTTCTTCTCTCCTGATTTCTGTCTTGCTGGGTTTTTTGTAAGTGATTACATTTTTCTTTTCTGTCTCTCCCCACGTGCTGCTCTTTCGGGGGTGGTTCCCCACCCCAAATGTTGCCATAATTGTGCACAGTGTAAACGCCTTTCGGTAAATTCACTCTTGCACAGCTTGCCAGAAGGCAGAGGCGGGGCACGGGCACCCTCTGACTGCCTGGGTGTAAAGGAACGTGAACGGCTGAGAGGGCCTGAACCATCAGTGGTACTGGTGCTAAAATACTGAGATTATTTCTAAATTATTTCTACAATAGTCAAGGGTGGTGAACAAAGGGACCTCAGGTGTACAGCACCTGACAGGAGCACACCCAGTACCTTAGGAAGAGCCCCTGAGGATTCTGCCCAAGTGACAAACGCTGGTTGCTATAGAGATATCTGCCCTCTTCAAATACGGATAGATCCTGCCAGGATGCAGTGAAGTTCCAGTCAACCATTTCCCATCTAAGTAGCTGAAATTTTCTCGGGCTTTCCTTAAAACCAGGAGCAGGCAGCATTCTGGGGAGAGGCACCACAGCCTGGTGTTCATTGCCAACACTCATCTCCCTTTAAGGAGAAATCTGTGCTGAGGGGGCTGGGGGAGCACCACGAGCTTCAGTCCAGACACATGCCGGGGTCTCCTCTGTGGGAAGATGGTTCCTCTTCCTTTCCAGCCTTCCAGCCTGGTCCGAATCTTTACCAGCTCAGCTTTTTTCAGGTAAATCAGCTGAAAAGTCCTGGAGCTGCTGAAAGCATCAGGCACTCCCTGCTCGTGTTGCACTGCAGTGAGACGGCTGCTCAGCAGAGAAGCTGCAGCTTGCAGCTTCATTTGTGAGTGAGGGCGCCTTAGGACGGGGCAGGAATGGCAGAATTCTGCGTTAGATCAGGAATTAATGGCGTTGGCAGCAAAGCCACCTTCAGTCCAGGCACTCCTGTGCACTTCCAGCCTGTCCAGGCACGAGGCTTTCCCAAAACCCCGGACAACGCATGCTCCATTCCCGTCCACTGCTGGAACAGCAAGAAGTGTTTGTGGAGAACTTCTCCTCTTGGACAATGCCCAAATATTTCCCACTTCCTCTGCCCACTGGGACACAGTTGCCAGACTGAGCTCCTAAAGTGGTAACTGGCAGTGGGTAGCAGTGACTCAGATTTTCGGGAATTACAGAACTCAGCTTCCCCCTTTTGAAAATCATTCCCTCGGACTCCATCTTTAAACAAGAGAGCACAGGCTTAGAGGGGCTCTCAATTCCACAAAAAGTGCCTCCCAAGGGAAGGAAACACTGCAGGATCTCCTCCAGCAGGTGCGAGGTGGTGAATGTGCTGTTTGGACAGGGAGGTGTCTCCAGCCCGAGAGAGAGATTCGTGTTTGCAGAACAGTCGGAGCTGCAGCTTCTGGAAGGAATCCATGAGAACTGCAGAGAAGCTGAAATTTAAGGTTGAACTCGATGATGTTGGAGGTCTTTTCCAACCTTAATGATTCTATGATTAGTCAGCATGTAAGGACACAGATAGTGTTGGGATTTTACCTACACCACCTGTCCAAGGTGTGTTAGACCTCACGCATTTTTGGGAACAGTTTTGGGTTGAAGGCTGTAACGTGATTGGATTTTCACCAAAAGACAGTAAGTTAAACCCACTCTCTCACTGTAAGGTTTGGAATTCCTGTGGGCTGGAGTGTAAAGTGACACAAGAATTTCCTTTAACTCCTGCAGTCTTGGTGAGAGCTAATGAATTATTCCAGGGCTTTGTGCTAAGCCTTGCTCCCTGTGGGACAGCAGTGCAGACAGGAGAACTCCCACCCCGAGGGAGCTCTTTCCTTGTCTGACACTGGCACAGGCTTCATCAGTGATCACTTTTCACTTAGGCCAGTCCCAAGGAAAGCTGCAGACAGAGCCATTCCCCTTCCTAATTTTAGCACTCCCTCTTGTACTGCTTTATCACATGATTCGGTAGTGCCATGAATGTTTACATAATTTTGGGGAGAGAAGATGCCAGTTCTGAAGTAATTTTAATCTCATATAATAAAACATACCTTCATATTTTTAATATAAAAATATGTATTTATTTATATTCCCTATATATTTTAATTTTGCAGGTATGAAAAGTATCCATGAATATAATGTTGTGTATCACGAACAGGAGATGCTGCAAGTACCTGCTGGGAGAGAGCTCTCATGCTTGTGGTTGTGTGCCTGTATGTGCTTAATTTCTTCCTATTTGCTTTGGCTTCTTAATTTATCTTAAATTTCCCTAGCTGGCTGTTTGATTTAATTCAGTGAATACATCACTTAAAAGGTATCACACAGATTTTTCTGGAAAGTGGGAATCTCTCTCGTAAAAGGCACAGCAGGGGAAGCAGTGTAAGAATTTCAGACTCGACTGTGTATGAAAAGCTTCCCTGGGAGCAGAATTGCCTTTTATTGGGGCTCTTTTCTCACTGCTGAGCTGGCCAACAGCACAGTGGGGGGGGGGCTTAAAGTGGGATGGAGGATTTGCTGCAGCAAGGTGTAAGAAATGTGTTTTTCTGGATCAATGCTGCTGTACTGTATTCTGTAACTAAGCAATCCAAAATGTCTTGATCCAGAGTTTCAATGTTCTTTTTTTAATCATAGAATCCCAGATTGGTTTGGGATGGGAGGGACCTTAAAACTCATCCAGTGCCACCCCCTGCCATGGGCAGGGACACCTTCCACTGTCCCAGGCTGCTCCAAGCCCTGTCCAACCCGGCCTTGGGCACTGCCAGAGATCCAGGGGCAGCCACAGCTGCTCTGGGTGACCTGTGTCACCCTCCCAGGGAACAATTCCTTCCCAGTATCCCATCTAACCCTGCCCTCTGGCAGTTGGAAGCCATTCCCCTCATCCTGGCACTCCATCCCTTGTCCAAAGGGCTGCTTCCATCCAGCACCAGGCTGCTCTCTGCGACTCTCCCAGGGACAGGGTGGGATTGTTGGGGTGTCTGTGCGGGGCCAGCAGTTGGACTCCATGATCCCTGCGGGTCCCTTCCCACACAGGACATTCTTTGATTCTATTTTATGATTCTGTGATTCACATTCCTGACTTGAGGTGTTCTGCCCAAATCCTTCCATGCAGACCTGGCTGCCGAGAGAGAGAGATGCCCTCCTGGAGAAGGCACAGGCCTGATGTTTGAGGTAAATCACTTCTCTCCTGTCTGTCCTGTCCAAAGGCCATCAAAATGTGTGTGATGGAGGAAAAAATACTCCCAAAATACTCAGAGATTTTCCATCTCCTCAGAAGTCAAATACTGCTGTAGCAATTTCCTAGAACTTTTGAATGAAGTGTATTTTTATGATTGAGTTGTCTGGATTTTAAGGCTGAGTTAGGTGGCTCATCACCTTCAAACACCTGGACGTGAGGGTTTATATCATCCTTTCATTTCTGTATCCAGTTGGAAAAAAAGTGCCGTCTATAAATCCCACTGGATATACTTCAGGGGTAATTTAATCCTAATTACACTAATTTGCACACAATTTCTAGTATAAAAGAGGCTATTGAAACATGGGGGACCATTCTGTGACAGAATATAGAATTGAAATGTTGCAGCAAATAACCTACAGTCACGAGGTTCCTGAAAGACCAGGTTGTTTACTGTGTCATCCACTGTCCAAAATCCCCAAGTTTTTCACAGACGAAATCCTTAGCACGAGATTTTGAATATCTCAGTGTCTCTTGGAGAGTTCTGGCCGTTAGAGTTGCATGTCCTTGCCCATGGCAGAGGGTTGGAATGGGATGATCTTTAAGGTCCCTTCCAACCCAAGACATTCTGGGATTCTCTACCACTGATGTTCAGACTCGTCTAAAAATTAAACAACTTCATTTTTCCCATATCACTGTTTTCACATTAGTAGTGACCAGTCCTCCACCCTGCCGAGGTTTGCTCAGTAACCAGGGAAAAACCACAAATCCCCCTTGCAAAGAACCAGAAATGAAAATGCCATAGCAACCAGCAGGGACAGAGCAGGGTGTCACACTGCAGGCTGGCACCAGCTCCCTGCTTCTGCCTCAAATCCTCTGCTCTCTCCTCCTAAGCCCTGGGAGCTCCCCAGCCCAGCTCAGTGTCCTTGAAGCACTTTGGTGACAGCCCCGAAGAGAAATCCAAGCTTTAAGCCTTGCACAAGGGGAGGCTCAGACACCTGCAGAAGTGCCAGGAGGCTTCCTCGGGTTGTTTTGGCTTTAGAAAGGGAGAAAATTTTGCTGAACCAAGGGAATAAACACATAAAGTCTCAGAGGCTATAACTGAAGGCACAAGTAAATAAATAAATAACACATTAAGTATTAGTGCGAGTTTGTCTGATTTCCCTTGAGTCACTTCCACCAGAGATCAGCAGCAGAGGGACAGAGATGAGAGCTCTCCGCGGCTGAGCTCTGCCCTCACAGCCCAGCAGAGCCTGTCACACGGGCAGGTGACACCCACAGGGGGCACTGGGGCCGTGTGTTCCTCACACGGGTCCTCAGCGTGTGCCTGCAGCTCTCAGCAGAGCCACCCACCAAGGTTCCACTGCTCCCCGTCCCCTGACAGGCACTGCTCAAAGGTCACACTGCGGGTTTGCACTTTGAGCTCGTTCTGTGCTTCCAGGCTGCACGGATAGTGAATGCTGACCCTTCCCAGGATCTCGCTCTTTCCCAGCCCAGCCTTCAGTCCTCATCAAAATTCCCAGGCTCAGCCCTGTTCCTGTGGTTCTTCTCCACCTCGGAGCCAATCTCACAGCACCACTGGCCAGAGTCCCCAGAGTCCCCAGAGTCCCCAAACCGATTTTCCTCTGTGCTTCCACTGCCTCACCTTCCTCACTGGAAAGGGCTGAGGAGCAACTGCTGTAAAGCCATTTCTCCCTGAGCATGGGGCAGGCTGGGCTCTGCCCTCATCCAGCAGGGAAGCCACAAGGATGCTGTAATCACCAGCAAGTTTTCTGAGCCTCCCTGGCAATCCCAGGCGCACAGGCAGGATCCAGCCCCCATCCCAGCTGTCTCTGTGTTACCACGATCCTTGGGATAAATAAACCCCCCTAACACTGCCTTTCTAGTGTCAGCGAGTCAGGAATTACTTTATTCCTGTCCAGGGTTTGTGTGTGTGGCTGACAAAGCTCCAACCACCACACAGACCCTGATACAAAAGTTGGTCACTTATTTTTAGCAAACGAAGAAATCAATGTTCATTGGTTCCATGTTACATAATTCTCTTTGTTAATTAGTGTTCTATCCTCTATTGGTTATTGATTTCTCACTCTTCATGTTAATTTAGTCCACATTCTTTAGTCTTTTTATCATCTCTTTCTCACGTGGGGAGCCTCCAGCTTTCCAGGCCTTAATCTCCTCTGTATCTTCTGGTTACTCCAATGTCCTTGAAGGGTCATAAATTTAAGATCCCAGATGTCAAAGCTTCAAAATCCTTTGGCTCTGTTTATTGAAGCTGGTCAGGGTTAGTTTTAGCAACTTGAGGTTTCGGTGACTTAGCGATCAAAGTAACTGGAAGAGCCCGTGAAGAAACCTAACCAAGAAAAAAAGCTAAAAGTGGGCACTGCTTACAATTAATTAAAACATATCCAATTTATCCAACATATCATTTCCAACAACTGCAGTGGGGCATGAACACTGGCCCTTGTCTACCTGTTGTAAGGTCTCCTGGGCAACCACTACGGACACCTGAGGATTCCAAGAGAGAGAGTGGACAAGGGATAACCAGCGAGCTGCTGGAAAAAGAGGATGGTTCAGACAGTGAAGCAGAACAGCTGCTCAGCAACCTTAAAGCAAGAACTGCAAGCCACTGTCCCCAGCACCTCACAGTACAAACTGTGGCCTGCAGTAGAGACTCTGGCAACCCTCAGCACAAGGGCAGTAATAAATACCTGAAACAACTTTGTCAGCAGTTCACTGCTGTCACAAATCACCAGGTTTTAGGGAATCTTCAACACCGAGGACAGATCAGTGAGGAGCCAGGGCAGCTTCTGCAGCAGCTGGGCCACCACGCAGCTCTAGGCCTGAGGAACTGCAGGTTTTTCTGTGGCAGACAGAACTTGGGTAACATTTTCCAGCGTACTAGGCAGGACAATGATAAACCCCCCACAACCCTCATCCTTTATGGGCCACCAGGCTGTGGAATGTGCAAATTATCCGAGCAGGTGCAAACTGCTGTAGGGCAAGATAGTGTTGTGACTCTGTTGCTGAGGACATCCCAGCTCAGTTCTGCCCTTCACAGCCTGCTGTTTCCAAATCTGTTTAGCATTTGATTTGCCACCACCTCCACTCCAGACCAGCCAGGCTTGCAGTCCTGATTTAGTCCTGATCTTCAGCAAACTCCTCCTCAGTCTCACACTGTGGCACACAGACACTGGTGCTGCTCCTGGACTCTGTGGAGAGATTGGTGCCTGGTGATGGGGCTCACAGATCCCGCTGACTCGCTTCAGATTGCCCTCCACGGGTCCACATCATCATTTCCATTTCCACAGCAAAGCCTGACACTCTGAACACCCCCCAGCACGCTGTGCCTGAGGCTGGGGCACACTTTGAAGCAGGACTCTTATCCTGCGAGGAAGGTGAGGAGATGCTGGAGCTGCTCTTGGCATCAGACAGACAACAGATAAGCCCAGCTCAACGGGCCTACTTCCATCAGAGCTTCCCTCGTAGGGGACAAGCCCTGCTCTTCCCAGCTGGAGGCCAGAGATGGGCATTTTACAGCTCCTCTTCAGAGCTGGTGATTGCTGGCACAGCCCAGGACGCTGTGCACCGTCTGTGTGGGAGACTGGAAAAGTCCCACAGCACCGTCCTTGTGGCTCATGTGCTTGGCTGTTTTGCTCCCTCCTGGTGGGTGCTGCTGGATCTGGTGGAACAGCCTGTATTTCCTGCTGTTCATAGGCAATCTGTCTAAACACAGTCAAAGCTCTCAGTTCTTTAAGCCTGTGAATGTGTTCTTACATATATTTAGCAAGGGCAACATTCCCCTCATGCCTGGCAGCCTACCTAAACCAGAGCCTTGGAGGAGATGTTCTGGGATTACTTGGAGAAGGAAATTATCTCCATGGCTTATCCAGGGTGTAAGCTCTCAGCTGGGACTGCCATGTGGGCACATGAGCTAGCAGGATGTTTGGTGACTTGTTCTGGACAGCCAGAAAACCCCTCGCCCTCCCTTTGTGGGTGTCAGTGTGAACAGCCAGCAGGAGGATAAATAATTTGCTTTCCTATATCCCGCTTTGCTTGCAGAAATGTGCTGTCAGACACAGAACTGCTTCCCAGGCAATTTGTTGAAGTGGTGCAGCATCGTTATCTGTCAAAACAAGACCAAATCAACAGGCATTTTCTCCTGGCAGGTTTCTACAAGGGCACCTGGAGCTGGGGAATGAAGAAACCTCTTATGTTGCCACACATTGGCAGGACCTTGAGTGCTGACACAAAGGTAAGGAATATCAGCAGGTATTTCCATACCTGTAAGCTCTGGACCGGAGCTCTGTGTTCTCCAGGCTGTTGGACAGGGTCCGAAATCAAAAGACAGTGGAAATAATACTAAAGAACACCATTCAGTGCTTCCAGTGATCAAGATATATACATGTTGTTTAAATCGGTATCCACAACCAAGGAGATCTAAAGAAATTTTACAGACTCAGTCATTCACTCTTCACACATGTAAAATGCTACTGCAGCAAGGAAGGAAGTCATTTACTATTCCTCTGCAGAAAGGCAGCCTGCCTTAGATTGCAGCAAGAGAAATTTAGTCAGGAAAAACATTTCCTGCTAACAGGGAAACAATGGAAGCCCTGGAAGTGCTGTCTCCGTACCAGGAGCTGGGTGTCTGGCACTGAAGCTGTGAAAACAAACAGATCAATCCACACACCACATCTCAAACCCACTGCTCTGGCTGCTCCCAGGTCACCCCTCAGCCACTCTGGTTCTCTGACACTGTCCCAAACCTGAGGAAGTTGAGGGAATTGCCACTGCATTTACTTCATGCTGGATGAACTGAGGAGCTAAAAAGAGATGTGCTGGTAAGGAAACGGGGAATGCAGAGGTGTGCTTTGCTTCATGCCTACAGCCACGGGTAAGGATCACACCCTTTCTGCCGTGCTGTGAGAAGGAAGCTTGGAGAAGGGAAATAAGCTAACTTTACAAACTGTTATCCCAGAATTATCACCACGCTCCTTTAGCAGCTGAAAGAAATCATCTAGATACTCCAAATGCCAGGAAGAAAACCTATTGAAAAAATCTACCAAATTTAGAAAAAACCCCAAACCATAGTGTTTAAAAGGTTACAGAAGGAACTGTGACAATTGGAGCCCTCCACACCCCCAGCAAAGCAGTCCTAGTTCCCCTGCAAGTGGCTGTTCATCCTTCCATCCCTTCCTTCCCCAAAACAGCATTTTTTAACCTCGGTCTTTTCAGAATAACTGAGGTGCATTCTCAGGGCTGTAGGTCTCTGCTCTAACAGCATTTCTCCCTGCAGGGAATGTGAAACGGATCAGCTGTAAAATAACTGCCTCTGGAATGGAGAGTGTTGCTGATGACTTTGCCATGTGTGCTGAACCTGCAGCCTCCTGTACACACAGCCCTGGAGGTAACACCCATCTCAGGGACACACTGGGACACAAGTGCTTGCCAGGGAAAAGAATTGGATTTTTCCTTTCCAAGTAAAAGTACTTTTATGAGGAATTAAAACCAGTGACTAATTTATCCATCCTGGGATCTGTAAAAGATTCACCCACTGTCAGCCATCTGGATTCCCTTGCAGCTTTAAAGCAAACTAGAGGACAGGGCACAGAGTACTGCTCCTGTCTTCTTGGAATACCCACTCCTTCCTCAGGGAAAAATCCTGCCACACCATTACATTTCCCAGGTTTTACACTGGAGCCATCCCTGTATTACCAGGTAAGGTCAGCTCAGCTCATTTCACATTGTACATCACAGAAATACAGCTATGGCTGCTCTCACAGGCTCACCACAGTCATGTTCTAAAAGGTTTTTCTGTCTCTGCCCTCTCAGGGATGAGTATAATCCACACAGAAGTGTTGGCCAGGCTTCTTCCCCTGGTGCCTTCCTACCCGGAGCTCATGGGGCAGCTGTGCCAGCAGTGCCTGAGCTGCTGCAGGGTCTGTCCCTATCCCGTGCTCATCCCACCGCGTGGATTTCTCCAGGCGGGGCCCTACACAAAAATCCCCATCAGAATCCTCAAAGGTAGGATGATTCCTGGGGCAGATACAGCCCAACAATATTTCTAATTATCCATCTGTTATGAATGAAATGCAAGAAACACAACAAACAGAGCGAGGAGGAGAAAACCTCTGTTTCTGTAGGAACCCTGCTTGGAGACAAAGGCAGGAGGAAGGTCCTGTGCCTTTGTGCTCGGCCATGCCCCAGCCCCATTGGCAACTGCTTCCACAAATGAGGGGAAAGTGGGTCATTTTGTCGTCAGGACAACAAAAGCACACACTGACCTAGATATGTCTGCAGGAACCTAATCTTGCTCCTGGCACAGACCACGGGGTTCAGACAGGACCGGGGGTTCCAGCTGGGGAAATACAGCACATAAACAAGCTCAAAAACGTCTCTTTTCTCTTGTGGCAGCAAGAGCAGCCTCTCCCTCCTCTCTGTGTGTCATGGCAGGCATCACAGCGATGGCACTTGGTCCTGACTGCCAGATGCTGGTGGCGGCTTCCCAGGATGGCTCCACGATTGTCTGGAATATGGAAGTTTTTGAGATGCTGCACACCCTTCCTGGGCACTCTGCTGAGCCTTCTTCCACTTTTTGAGGCTGGAAAGCTGTTTTGATGCCTGAAAAGAGCTGTGACAGCTTGGCAGTCCTGGAGCTTTAGGCACACAGACATGTCCCAGCCACGAGCATTCTCCTAAATCCCAAAAGCACTGAGAATCCCTCATTTTGTGAGCCCCTCTCTTTATAGCTGAGGTGAGGTGTGTGAAAGTGTTTGAAAAAGGAACCTGTGCTGTTTCTGTTGCCATAGATCACAGTCTGTGCATCTGGAATTCGATTTCTGGCAGAGCCAGGTTTATTATGCAGGATATGCATCCCAAAGAACAATCCTCACATCACCTTCATGTTGATGAGGGGAACAGGATTGTATATTTTTCTTCAGGTACAAAGGTACAGTCAGTCTTTAGCTTAAAGGTGCTGAAAGAACCACAACATTGCAGCCACAACCTTGAAGGCTGAGGACAGAAAAGCCACCTCAGGCCTCGCTATTCCTGTCTCCTTTGCCACCTCTTTCTTAGGTCAGTGCTCGGCACCTGGGGACAGCAGAACTCATCTTCCAGATTTCTGGAGAGGTGACAGATGTGTGGATGTTTCCTGCAGTGCTCAGCCCCAGGCTGCTGCTTGTGACTGTGTCTGAGGGAGGAACTCTGAGTCTGTGGAGCAGCAGCACTGGGGAGCTGAGATCCCAAACTCATCTCTCAGGGCTGCAGGGAGAAACACCAGCATCCAGTGTTCTGACCCAGAGGCAAGGGAGGATGACAGTGGGATTTAGTGGGGGATCTCTACCCATGGTACACATCTATTTGTTCAACTTTCTAACTATATTTCTTGTATTTCTTATAAAATCCGAAGGTTTGATGAGCCAGACAACAGGTCTGGTTGTCTGGCCTTCCTTCTTCATTCCGAACAGAGCATCCTCCTCAGACTTCATAGTTCCCAAATGGAAAAGCAAAACTCCATCCTCCTGCACATTATAGATTTGCAAGTGGCCAGACTAAATTTCACTGCTGATGCCCCTTTCATTCACTCAGCTGTCCTGGCTTCATGTCTCACTCTTGCCTTTTTTGTGCAAATCTCCTTTGATGGGAGCACTCTGCTCGAGAAGGGTTTGCTCTGTGGTGGTGGCAAAGATGAATCTGTTCTCACTGCAGGTTCAGTAGCTCCCGTTCCTTAGGGAAGTGTTGGCAATAGCTGCTCTCTCAAACACCAAGGGTCCTTTCAAAGAGGCCAGCATGTGGAATTTCCCATTGGCCTGGCTTTATTTAACTCTTGTGCTTAAGGGGTAAGAAATTTTGGGTGAAAGTCTCTTTGCGAAGAGGCAGAACACCAGGAGCCCTTTCTCTGGGGAATGAGATGTAAGTAGTAAAAGGGATTTAAGATGAGATGATTATTTTTTACTGTTTCTGAGCTTGCCTTTGGGCTTCTCTTGAAGGAAATAGAGGAGTTAAATCATAAGGACATGGCATTGAAGGGGATTGGAGACTTCCTTGGCTCAATAAATCAGTAAATAGCATTTTATGGTTGTAGGCTTTAAGGAGTATGTGTGAGTGTACCTGGCAGTTCCAAAGGGATTCCACAGGTTCCTAGAGACAGATTTGGAACATGAAGGAGTGGTTCCTGTACCTCTGCTGGCAACTGCATCCTTGTCCCTGGCTCTCAGGCTGCATCTGTCCAAGCAGGAAGGAAGGAAGGGTGGGCAACTTCCCAACCAGGGGCATCTCTTACAAATCCAGCTCACAGAACATGCCCCTCATTCAGTAGAGCGGTTGGGTTGATCCCCAGCAACCTGTGTGGGGGTTGGATTTGCAGTCCTGAACATGTTACTAGTACTGCCACACTTCTGAAAAGATTACCTTTGTTTTCACTGCTTCAAGCATTTCTGTTCCCCTTTTATTTTTGATCTTGAGTGGAGAGCACTTTATCCATTCAGGGGCCCAGCCTCATGTCAGTGTGTGCCTGAGGCCTGAAATACAATTTCATTTCTGAAATGTTTTCAATGTGAACTCCTAGAAGCTGCCTTGCTACCCAGCTGTGGGCAGGAGCCAGATCTGGAGCACACGCATCTGAAGCACCATCTCTTGCCAAAGCAAGAGGTGAACAGCCAGCACAGCCCAGACTGGGCAGGATTTAATCAGGCACCTTTGAGAGCAAAGGAAGCCCATGGCTGAACGGCTCCGGGTGCTGCAAACAGAGTAAGAAGGCAACGTTCGGCCTCCTGGCTCTAGGCTGTTATCATTTGACAGGGACTGCTCCTTCCTGCTGCTTTAAAGCAAGAGATTTTGGGAAATCTGTTTCAGGCTTGGAGAGCTTTTAAATCTCACCTCTGAAGTTTTTGTCTGAAATAGCTTGTGACAGGTGAAAATTTGAAATACGAGTAATAAGGAATTTCACGAGTAAAGAAGCCAACCATGAGCCCCACCTGAGGGCAGACACTCAGAGTAGGAACAGTCTCTTTGATTTCCCTGTTTCACAGGTGAAGGGTGTGACACACTGCACACATCTGCCCGAGTGAGATGCCTGGAAATAGCCAAGCAGAACCAGCTCCTTTTCACAGGGCTGATCTCTGGGACAGTCCTTGCCTTCCCACTGAACTCCAAGCAGGATGTCACATGCATCCCAGCTCCAGAGCCACAGAAACCAGTCAGCCACACGGCAATCAGCAGGCAGGAAAAGCAGTTTGCCACAGCATAGGATGGTTTAGTCCTTGCAGATCCATGTCCAGTGATCCACAGGCCCACCCACACCATCAGAACTCAGATCCCTGGCTCCCTGATCTCCTTGGAGATTACAGAGTCATCTACGGGGGCATGGCCAGCAGGGATTCAGTCCTTCAGGACTGCCCTGGGGCCCAAGGGTTCCCTTTGGAAGGTCACAGCAGATCTCCTGCTTGGCCAGCAGCCCCAGGGAGCAGCAGGCAGGCAGAGGATCTGATGATTCCCTGCAGTGTCTCTGGGACTTGGAGCTCCGTCAGCAGCAACTTGAGCTGAGCTATTCTGAGGCACCACAGCGCTGAGTGTCAATGGTTAATTACTGCCCTGGGCTGCCAGGGAGGATGCAGCCGATTCCCAAGGAGAATACCCAAGTCCTGTCAAACTGAGAGGCACAAGCTTTTCCCAGCATCCAGGGCTGGTTTGGAAGCATCCTTACAGCTGGATTCCCCACCCAGCTGTTGGTGCTGTCAGTGGCTGAGGGCTGGTAACTCCACTCTGACAGAAAACTCAGCTCACAGGAGTTATTTGTCTACAGCTCGTCCTGCTCATGTCACCAGGGTGAGACACACGGCACAAAGCAGGGGACAGGAAGAGACTTCTCAAGTTAATAACAGTAATGGAAAACAGAAATTGGGCCAGCTCAGGAGAATCCAGGAGGAAAAAAGAAAAAAAGTGGTGGAGGAGGTTGGATTGATGCTGATTTTCTTTCACCTGACAATACACCAAGGATATGTCTGAGCTACTCCTTTCCACAGGTGGAATAAAAGGCTTTACTCTGTCCTACCAGGTTCTCTTTCCTGCACAGCTATGAGTGCTTCACAGCCCAGGAGCTGTATTTGGTTCCCATCATCCTTCCAGCATCACTCCTGTAAAAATCTTTATTTATTATCTCTATTCTTAAGCACTGAATACTCTAAAACATATCCACTTCAACCTGTATTTACCAGCACAACAATCTAATGCCAGCCATCCACTTCCAGCCCACATCTCTCCTGAAAGGCCTTTGCTGTGCCTGCTTCTCCAAAGATGATAAATACGTGTACACTGGGTCGCTGGATCAATCCATCACAGTCTGGGATATCGCAAGCGGTGAGTAACTGTGAAAGAGAAAGTCTGTATTAATTTAATGCTTCCTGTATTAAACACGCCTGTAGCATCCTTCATGTTGTCAGAAGGGAAACGGGCCACAGGGCAGCAGTTTGTGCAAGTATCAGAACAGGGGATGGAATATCAAATCCAGAGGCAATGTGTGACCATCCTGCCTGGAAGCTGCAAACAGCTGGAATATTCCAGCATGATATAGAGAAAAATATTCTGGGTTCAAATACCAGGAGCAAGTTTAAAGGCAAAGCAAGAAAGATGCATGTCTCTATTACACAAATCATCTGTAATGCTTTAAGGAAAAACAAGCAGCATGGCTTATTTTTTTCCTCCCTCTCCTCCTTGCTCTTCATGTAACTCAGCTTTACTGAGCTCAGGTTGCCTGGTGACAGGGACCACTGGGGGAAGCGGCATATTTTAAGCCCACATTTATCCTGCTACCTCAGAGAAGCCCTTGAGCTCAGCGCACACCAGTGAAGGGCTCCCCCAAACCCCGCCGGGCTCGCCCAGCCGCCCGGTGTCCCCACGCCCCCCAGGGCTCTTCCAACCCCGGCTCTTCCAGCTCCTGGGGCTCCCCCAGCCCCCGTTCCTCCAGACCCCCTCGGGCCCTACCAGCCCTCCTGGGCTTCCCCAGCCAGCCCATGGCTCCTTCAGCCCCCTCTGAACCTCTCCAACATCCCCCGGCTCCCTCAGCCCCACAGCACCAGAGGCGGTTCCTCCAGCCCCAGCAGTTCCAGTTCTCAGTCCCCGGTTCCTCCAGGCTCCCTGGGATCCCG
>VZTD01001218.1:325807-342068 GCA_013397725.1 Rhagologus leucostigma | reverse complement strand
GGGGTGCCGAACTCGCCCCCTGGGACTTGCCCCTCCCCTGTCGGTATTGGGGAGTGTCCTGGGGGCTTGTCCCCTTCGCGTCGGGGGCTCCCTCGCCCTCCTCCCCTGGTTCCGTGGGGTCCCCTGGGGCCGCGTCCTGTTCCCTCGGTACCGTGAGGGCTCCCCGGGCTTGTTGCCCCCTCCCCTGGGTCGTGCCCCCCTCTCCGGCCCTGCTGTTGCTCTCTGGTACCGCGGTCATCCTCCCCAGGGACCTGTTCCCGGCTCCCCGGTACTGTGCCCCCCTCCGTGCCTTGACACCCCCGCCACTACGGGAAGCCCACCCTCCCCAGTACGTGGTGCCCACCGGGGCCTGCCCTCCTCCGGCCTCCTCGCCTGGTACCGAGTGCCCTTCCCCAGTGCTGTGGGGCTCCCCCGGGGCTGGTTCCCAGCCTCTACAGTGTCTTGAGGTGCCCCCGCCCCAATTCCGGGGTCGTGGAGGGCTCCAGGGCCTGTTCCCTCTGCCTGGGCCTCACCGTGTTCTCACTCCACAGGTGGAGGATGCACTTTCCTACCTGGACCAGGTGAAGATCCGCTTTGGCAGCGACCCTGCCACCTACAACGGCTTCCTGGAGATCATGAAGGAGTTCAAGAGCCAGAGGTAAAGCCCAGGCCCTGCATCCTGGAGTGCTCTGGGGAGCTCCTCAGCCTTTCACACAATCCCAGAATGTCTTGAGCTGGAAGGGACCCACAGGGATCATTGATCCAGCCCCTGGCCCTGCACAGACACCCCAACAACCCCACCCTGGGCATCCCTGAGAGCGGTGTCCAAACGCTCCTGGAGCTCTGGCAGCCTCGGGGCCGGGACCATTCCCTGGGGAGCCTGGGCAGTGCCCAGCACCCTCGGGGGGAAGAACCTTTCCCTGAGCTCCATCCCAAGCCCCTGACACAGCTCCAGCCACTCCCTCAGGTCTCAGCCTTCGTGGGATCTCTCTGCCTGTGCAGGGCTCCCCAGCCTTCACCCCATCATTCCCCCTCTGTGCACTCACTGCTCTGTCCCCCAGTGGTGCAGTCACGTGGAGTTGGAGAACTCCAACTGGAGCCCATCCCATCATTTTCCAGGGGTGAAATCCACAGAAGGCAAATCTATTTTTACTTTCCACTCTGAGAACTTGAAAATAAGTGAAGCAGCCTGAGCACAGAACCTGTGACCTGCCAGCCCTGGAGGTGGTGGGTGTCCTGCCCCTTTGCCAACCTGCACACTCATCTCTCTTCTCCATGGATAACATTCCCAGGGCGAGGCTGCAGTGCTCATTCCCTCTAATTGGGCTAATTTTTCTTTTAAAGAATCGCATCCCTATGTTACCAGGTGCTTCACATCCCTCTGGCATTTCCTGGGCTTAACTTGTGTTTCTGATTTGGATGAAAGTAAAAAACCCCTCTCAATTTTAGCATTGACACACCTGGAGTCATCCGACGTGTTTCTCAGCTTTTCCACGAGCATCCCGACCTCATCGTAGGATTCAATGCATTTCTTCCTCTGGGCTACAGGATAGAAATTCCAAAGAATGGGAAGTTAAGTATACAGTCACCTTTGAATAGTCAGGTAGGTCACAGAGCTCTTATTCTCTAAATAAACGGTTCCATGTGTCACTGGACACGTCTGCACAGTTTAGGCTGTGGAGATTTATGTGTAGTGCACGTTGCTGAGGTGATACCACAGGTATCAAAGCCTGTGATAATGGGTGTAATATAAGTTTAAATGCTTATTCAAAGAATCGTAGAGTGGTTTGGATTGGAAGAGACCTTAAAGATCACCTAGTTCCAACCCCCGATTTATTCTCAAACCAGGTGGTTTGACTTACACAGGAATGATGATTCTGCATGAAAACACCACTTCAAGACCAAATATTTCAGTCAGATTTGGAAACTGAAATTGTAATTGGCCTGACATTGTTAAATGAGTTCCCAATATGGGTTGTGGGCAGTGACAAATTTCAAGGAGAGATCCTGGAAGAATTGCACTTCCAGTCTTCCACTGATAAACCAGGAAACTTGTTTAGGCAATAGGCAAAAGTACACAGAACAGTCATTGAATTGTTTAGGTTGGGAAAGGTCTTTAAAGATCACAGAATCCCCATCAGGTACTGTTGGTGTGAAGCACATCTGCTGGGATACAGATGGATGTTGCCTCTGCTTGTTTTTTGTTGTTACTGTGTGGTTGTGGAGCTGAAATAGAGCCATCAACTGAATTCTGCTGATAAACTTGTGGTTTAACTCCAGTTAGTAGCAGGAACTACCTTTTAAATCTCAGCTCCCTCAGATCTCTCTGTTGCTTAGGAATTAACATCTTGTGAGGGCCTTATGTTTAATATGCTCCTTAAAACTGCAGTTCCTCTGCAATAACCAGTGGTAGCAGGACCTGCAGTGGGGGCTGTTTGGTGAAGCCTCTCAGGCGAGGCCAATAAGGCTGTGACAGCCACAAGTCAGGTGGTTCCTACACCAGGGAGAACTTGGGGGGTTATTTTAGCTGATGGAGTTAATAAACTGGGTAGGGAAATTGATTGGTGACTGAAATACTTTTTCTTTCTTCTTCACCTGACAATATTTTTTAGCTGGAGACCTTGCCAGCATTGCTGCTGGGTTGTTGTGGAGCTGGTCCCTGATCCTTTTCCAACACATCTCATGTGTCCTGTGCCCCCAGGTGCCCCCAGAGCCCGTTCCCAGCACGCTCCCTGGCAGTGGGCTGGTCTTGCACTACTCCCAGGAGAACTCCCACAACCACAGCGACTGCTCCGAGGAGTTTCGGCAGCAGCTTCCCTACAAAGAAGATAAATCCCAAATTCCCTTGGAATCTGATTCCGTGGAGTTCAATAATGCCATCAGTTACGTGAATAAGATCAAAACACGTTTCCTTGACCATCCAGAGATTTACAGATCCTTTCTAGAAATTCTTCACACTTACCAGGTAAAAAGCCTTCTGTGGAAGAGATGGTGGGTTGGCACTGGAGCTGTTGGAGTCCAATTTAATCTCTTGTCTGTTGAACAGACTTAGAGTCCCAAGGACTGGTCTTTATCCAACAAATGCCTCGTAGATATTCACATGAAATGACAAAAAGTGTGAAAATTGTGGAACTTCTCCAGGTGTAAAGAGGTTGTAGTCTGATCTGTCTTTACTCACTTTCAGCTGATTTTTGTGATCCTGTGTGTGAAAGGAGGCCCTGTAAGAACCTGGGGCTGGCTCAGAGTCCTTTCAAGTTCTGTGGCATTGGTGGTTTTGGCTCAGGATGAGTTTTCTGGCAGAGTGAGGTATTTTTTGACTCTGTTGAACATCTGTGTGTATCTTTTCAGAAAGAACAGCTGAACACCAAGGGCCGACCCTTCCGGGGCATGTCAGAGGAGGAAGTGTTCACTGAAGTGGCCAATCTGTTCCGGGGACAGGAGGATCTGCTCTCCGAGTTTGGACAGTTCCTGCCAGAGGCAAAAAGGTCTTTGGTACGTGCTGAGAGCAGGGCAGGATATTGAATGCTCTGTCTGCAATTAGAATGTGCAAAATATGGAAAATCATACCAGTAAAAAATCAAAATCAAGCCAGTAATGAACATTGCTCCTCTTCATTGTATGGATTTTCTCAGAACAGATGACTTAACCACATGCTCTGTGTCCCGTTAGGATTCTTTATTTGAGAGGAGAATGTTGAAATCATTATTTATTTACTTCAGTTCACAGGAAATGGACCATGTGAAGTGAACAGTGTCCAGAAAACTGAGCATGAGAAGAATCTGGAGCACAGCAAGAAGCGATCCAGGCCGCTGCTGCTGCGTCCTGTTTCTGGCCCAGCAAAGGTATCTTCCAGCAAATAAAAGCTGGGAATAACCTGATATTACTTGTGCTTAGTAATTGCTGAGATAAAGGTGTAATGAGTAGTGTCTTTGATGTATGTAGGTGTATGAAAAACAAAATTTTGGGTTATTTTAATTACGGTAGAAAAAGGGAAATTTTAAGGCACGCTTAAATGTGTGTAGTAACATATTTGATACTAAATATCACAACCTTCTATACTAAGTATTGGCCCTGGAAAGGGACAATTTATTGCTTTTATGCAGGATCTCAAGTGATTCTCTTTTTTTGTTGTTTCTTCTTAGCTGGGAGACATTTGACAGAGATTGCTGTGAGTACGTGACACAGCAATGCCAGATCACTGCTGGGGAAATGCAGGGTCTCAGCCTTTGCAGGGAGCTGTTCTGTGTCAACAGAGTGGAATTTGATGGCATTTGAGTCACAACATGTTAAATATAACTGCTTGTTCTTTTAACAGAAGAAAATGAAGCTGCGAGGTACCAAAGATCTGTCAGTTGCGACAGTGGGGAAATACGGGACGCTGCAGGAGTTTTCCTTCTTTGACAAGGTCAGTATTTGTCCTTTTCTCACATTTTTGGACTTATCGTCAGCCTTTTATGTGGTTGTTAATTGGTTGGTTTTCTGTACAATTTGTGTGTCAGCACTTAAGACATTCCCTGACTTTTCAAGTGGTAGAGAAAGACCGACAAAAGTAAAAATAGGTGGGTTTGGAAGATGACTAGACAGATAATGAATAATTTTCTAAATACAAGTGGCATTCAGGTGATGTGATCACCTCTCCAAACTGCTGTAGGTGCGCAGGGTGCTCAAGAGTCAGGAGGTCTATGAAAATTTTCTCCGTTGCATCGCTCTCTTCAACCAGGAGTTGGTCTCTGGCTCTGAGTTGCTCCAGCTTGTTACACCCTTTTTAGGGTAAGTTACTAACTTACCTCTCTGCCCTGTGGTACTTTGTAGGTCCTACTCTGTTATTTTTGGACACATTGTGAACTTTGTTACAGGAGTTTTGGATTTAATTTAGAACTGCCTCCGGGGTAGCACACAAGAAATTGAACCTTATCCGAAAAGAGGAGTAATAAAATCTGAACCTTTAAATTTATCTATACAGCTCGTAACGAGTATTGTGAGGAAATATTTTCCTCTGTCTGTTCACACTCCCTGTTTAATATCTCAAAGTATAATAAAGGTATAAACATGAAATCTGAGAACAGGGCTGTGAGAAGGATAAATAGCTCCAGCTCTGCTGTGAGCCTCCTGAGCTGTTTGGCTTGCGGCAGAAGAGGGAGAGTCAAATGGCAAGGATCAGTTTTCTCCTCAGGCGCTTAAGGGGAGTGTTTGTGTAGTGAAGGGAAATAATTTTCCTACCTTAAGTAAAAAAACCCCTAAAGCAATTCAGAGAGAATGATAACAGAGGTGAGATGTTGGTGAAAGATTTCTCCCTGTAATGCTGAGTTTGTTTCGATATTTCTGCCTCCCTTTTATGACACGCATTAACCACCCTAAAACTGTCACAGTGAAATAACAAAATACTTGTGTTTTTGAAGGAAATTCCCAGAACTCTTTGCACAGTTCAAGTCCTTCCTTGGTGTGAAAGAGCTTTCCTTTGCTTCTCCGCTGAGCGACCGCTCCGGGGATGGAATGAGCCGGGAAATTGATTATGCTTCCTGCAAACGCATCGGATCCAGTTACCGAGCTCTCCCAAAAACCTACCAGCAGCCAAAGTGCAGTGGGAGAACAGCCATTTGCAAGGAGGTACTTTGGGATCAGGCTGTTCAATCCCTGAACACACATAAATTGGAGTGGGGCCGTTTGTGCCACAGCTTCTGCATGTGGAGTCCCCTCTTCAGTGCTGATTCACTTTATTCAGCCAATTTATTGAAATAGTATCCACATTTTACTAATTTCATCGAAACCCATCTCAAATCACATCTTTAATACCTTTAGAGTCCGTGTGCAGACATAAATGTGTTCCTATAGACAGAAAAGAATATTAAATACCCTGGAATTAATTTTCTAGCAGTAAGTCAGTATGACCTTTGGGAACAATTTTTCTCTGGAGGAGCCCTGTGAGGCAGTGCCTGAGGCCCCATTCCCACTGTTGTGGGGAGCTCTGTCTCCTTTATTTACAGTTGCTGATCACTGCAGAGTGATCTCTGTGTGTGAGGTGATACTGAAGGTGTTTTCTGAGCAGGGCCCCGGCAGTTCCACACAGACCTCAAACCTGGGGAGCAGTGACTTGGGAATTAGGTCTGGAACCTCAGAGAAGAACTATACAAAAAGACAAGAGAGAAAACCCCATGAGAACAGCTCTGGGCTCACAAGGCCCTGCTCAATGTCATGTCTTTGCACTGTTGCAGGTGTTAAATGATACCTGGGTTTCATTTCCATCCTGGTCTGAAGACTCCACTTTTGTCAGCTCCAAGAAGACTCCGTATGAGGAGCAGCTGCACCGCTGCGAGGACGAGCGCTTTGAGGTACCTGTGCTGCTGAGCTCCCTTTCTGCTTCCTCAGAAAGCGATCCTCTGGATTTTGCTGAATTAATTGGTGGCGAGTTCCTGAAAGTTCTGTTGGTGTTTGTTGGTTTGAGATGGAGTTTGGTGTGTTGTGCTTGGAGTCTAATAGTTCTTCGTAGGCATGAGTCCAGTTCTAAATTGCATGTGACCTTTGGGAGAACTGGCAGAGGTCTGTTTTCCAGTAAAAACCTTCCTGGTGCTTCCTGGCTCCACCCATGGGGCTGGAACACCTTCCACAAACCTGGGCTGCTGCTGCTCTCCATGTTCCTGCTCTGCCTGTTCTGACACTGTGTTTTCTGGGAACTCTCAACAGCTGGATGTTGTCCTGGAGACCAATTTAGCCACAATCCGCGTGCTGGAGAGTGTGCAGAAGAAACTGTCCCGCCTGACCCAGGAGGATCAGGAAAAGTTTCGCCTGGATGATTGTTTGGGGGGAACCTCAGAAGTGATCCAGCGCCGGGCCATCTATCGCATCTACGGTGACAAAGCACCAGAGATCATCGAGAGTCTTAAGAAAAACCCAGTTACTGCTGTTCCTGTTGTTCTTAAGAGGTAATTCTCCTTGTTCTGTGTTCTTTAAGAAGCTGATAAAGGATTTTTAAAGCATTTTTAAACAACAGGACGAGAGGACATAGCCTCAGGCTGCACTAGTGGGAGTTCTGGTTGGACATCGGGGGGAATTTCTTCACAGAAAGGGTTGTTAAACACTGGAAGGGGCTGCCCAGGGAGGTGGTGGAGTCACCATCCCTGAAGGTGTTCAAAAAACAACTGGACATGGCAGTCAGTGCTCTGGTCTGGTTGCCAAGGCAGTGATTGGTCAAAGATTGGACTCTGTAATCTCAGAGGTCTTTTCCAGCCTAAATGATTCTGTGATTCTGTGAACTGTTTTCTGTAGGTGTTGTTTCAAAGGATAAGTTGTCATCAGTGTTGCTGCTTTTTCAAAATTATTTGTTGCTTCCAGGAATAAATTCCAGTTTTCCACTGAAAACTTTTTGCTGCACCACAGTTGGCTACATTAAAATATTTTGGGTGTGTTTCTATGCCTGTCTCTCTGAACTGGCCTGTTCATTTATGCAGATTGAAAGCAAAAGAGGAGGAATGGAGGGAGGCCCAGCAGGGCTTCAACAAGATTTGGAGGGAGCAGTATGAGAAGGCCTATTTGAAATCCCTGGATCACCAGGCTGTCAACTTCAAGCAGAATGACACCAAAGCTCTGCGCTCCAAGAGCTTGCTGAATGAAATTGAGAGTGTCTATGACGAGGTGTGTATGACAGGGAATGACTCCTCCTCCCTGCCCTTCCTTGGCAGTGTGACCTAGATGTGTGCATAGCACCTGGGACCGTGTGGAAGTGGTTGGAAATCGGGAGATTTCTCTCTCAAAACCAGCTGTCCCAAGCACAGTGTTAATACTGGTTTATTTCTCCTGGCAGGAATGGCTCTTGAGCATGGATTGGAAGGATCTTTATCTATTTGTCTCTTGATTACAGCATCAGGAGCAGCATTCAGAGGGGAGGAGTTCATCCACGAATGAGCCTCATCTTATCTTCATCTATGAAGATAAGCAGATTTTGGAAGATGCAGCGTCTCTTATCAGCTATTACGTGAAGAGACAGCCCACCATCCAAAAGGAGGATCAGGCAACCATCAGGCAGATTGTGCATCACTTCATACCTGAGCTGTTCTTCTCTCAGCCACCTGAGCACAACATTTCTGAGGAATCAACAGATGAGGACAGAGAAAACCACCAGGGGCAGAACCTGGATACTCCTGAGCTGCGGAAAAAACATGTGCCTGGGCCTCCGAGCAGTCCTTTGGAGACCAAAGCAACCTTCTGTGATGTTACAGCTGCTGAGCCCCACAACACCCTGGATGATGTTTACAGCCTCTTCTTTGTCAATAATAATTGGTATTTCTTCCTCCGCCTTCACCAAACTCTGTGCTCCAGGCTCCTAAAGATTTATCGCCAGGCCCAGAAGCAGCTTCTGGAATATCGGACTGAGAAAGAGAGAGAGAAGCTCCTCTGTGAAGGGAGGAAAGAAAAAACCAATGATCCAGCCATGGAGCTAAGACTGAAGCAACCAAGTAAGAATAACGCAGGGCTTAGCCCACTCTTAATGCCCCGGTTGCCAGTGCTGCGTTGTGTATGTCTGAGTAACTGGGACCAGCAGGCAGCTCTGTGAGGGGTGTGGAGGTGCAATCCTCGGCGTATTTGTGAGCTGTGGACACAGCTCCTTTAGCAGGGCGGTCAGTGTGTCATGGGCTGGTTCACAGAGGCTTCCTGCCAGCCCACTGTGCTCGGGTGTTCTCAGGTGCCTCACTGTAGGAATCCGTTACTTTGATTTACAATGTGAACAGCTCCACAAAGAAATAGTTATTGCCCAGGGCACTCCTGGAAGTGCATGAGGGAAACTGTCCCAGCCTGGCAGGGCACCCGGCAGGGAACTGCCTGTCTGTACTGTCTACGCTGGGTTTCGTGGTTCTTGAGCAGTGCTGTCTCTTGCACTGCTTGACTTCACTCTGCTTTTTCTGTGTGTGAAATGAATGCACTTTCCCCTGGCCAGGTGAGGTGGAGCTGGAGGAGTACTACCCAGCCTTCCTGGACATGGTGAGGAGCCTGCTGGACGGGAACATCGACCCCACGCAGTACGAGGACACCCTGCGGGAGATGTTCACCATCCACGCCTACATCGGCTTCACCATGGACAAGCTGGTGCAGAACATCGTGCGCCAGGTGAGGGCTGGGCTGGGGCTGCACATCACCCCTCACACACAGCCAGGCTTCTCCCAGTGCCCTGCAGAGCAACGGAGCACTGAGCTTGGAGCAAATTCAGGGAAAAGTTGTATCTGATAGGGAAACGCCCCAGCAGAGGTTTAGTGAGAGAATTCAGCTTCCATGTGGGGTCCACCTTAGGGGATTTACTCTTTCTGGCCTTTCCCAGCATTTTTTGAGTTCCAGTCTTTTCAAAATTCTGCCATCCCCAAGATACATCTAAGGCAACACAAAAAATGTCCTGTTCTTCTTACTCAGACCTATCTTCCAGCTGTAGTTTTCTAGTTAAGGCACATCAGCCCCTCACTCTCCTCTGTTCCTTTTATTGCAAAGTCGTGAAAAAGAGAGTGAAATGTGGGGAGTCTCTGGAGTTTGCTGCTTCAGCTGAGTGTGGTGCCGTGCTGAGTTTTACACTCTTTTCATGACACACTGAAGTTAACTCTTGGCCCAGGCTTGCTGACTGAATTCCCCCTTTTTTAATGGAAGCTTCACCATCTAGTGAGCGATGACATCTGCTTGAAGGTGGTTGAGCTTTACCTCAACGAGAGGAAGCGAGGAGCTGCTGGGGGTAATTTGTCATCCCGCTGTGTCCGGGCAGCAAAGGAGACCAGCTACCAGTGGAAGGCTGAACGGTGCATGGCAGATGAGAACTGCTTCAAGGTAAGACCTTGCTGCCAGGGAACTTCAGAAAATCTCCCAAGTGGCACTTGACCTGGGAGAAGTGGGTTTGGAAGCTCCAAGGTGAGAGAGTGAGCAATATGGAGAGAAGGTACCAAAATCAGAGCACAGGGAGGGAGGGGACATTCTGGCTCCCTGAGAAGCCCTGCTGCTTCTCTCCTAGCTTCTATTTGTTGTCCGAATGACTTGTGAATATGCAGCTTTTTATTGTCAACCCCTGCGGCAAATATTTTCTGTAACTTTATCACAGGTCATGTTTCTCCAGAGGAAAGGACAGGTGATCATGACCATTGAGCTGCTGGATACAGAAGAAACCCAGACAGAAGATCCTGTGGAGGTCCAGGTAATACCACAGTGACCATGGAGTCTGTGGACCACAAAGCAGATGTCTAAGAATGCTTTCCCTGCTTTCTTCTTCCAAAATGTGAGACTTTGCCAGGAGGACAAGTTTGCCTGGGAGGTGGGCAGATGACATGTGGGGCTGTGACCGTTGACAGAAGTGGTGTATTAGCAAAAGAGTTTCAAAATAAATCAGCCTCAGGATAAACAGCTTGGAAATAAACAGGTTCTTTGCAGTGATGTTTGTCCTGATGAAGTGAAATCTCACTGGAATTGGTCTCCCTTGCGTAGCACCTGGCAAACTACATGGAGCAGTACGTTGGGGTGGAAGGAGCTCCCAACAACCAGAACGATGGCTTCCTCCTAAAACCGGTCTTTCTGCAAAGGTGAGCTGCTCCCTGCCCTGAGCCACACCTGCAGCAGCTGCTGCTGCCTCCTCCCTGCCCGTGTGCCAGTGGGTTTGGGTGATGTGCCAGTCCTGGGGAAATGCACTCACCTTTGAGGGGCTGCTCCAGGCCAGTGAGCTGCACAGGGATGCTGACAGAGAAATTTATGACCACTGCACTGAGGTTTGTTCATGGAACTGTGTTTGCAATGGAGCAGGATGGATTCTGGATGGGATTCTGGGTCTACTTTGTTCCCATTTCACTAAATATTTGTCAGAGCTTACAGAGGGAGATCCCGGAGAGAGCCTAAAAAACAAAACATGCGAATACGAGTTCCATACTTGTGCTGTGAGCCCTGTCAGCTGAGGAGAATGGATAACCAAGTGTGTGACACATGCTTTGTCATCCTTGTTTTGTTCCAGAAACCTGAAGAAGTTTCGCAAGTGGCAGTGCAAGCAGGTGAGGGCCCTGCGCAGCGAGGTCAAGAGCTCCTGGAAGCGGCTGATCGGGGTGGAGAGCGCCTGCAACGTCGACTGTCGCTTCAAGCTCAACACCCACAAGATGATGTTCATCATGAACTCCGAGGATTACATGTACAGGAGAGGAGCTCTCTGCCGAGCCAAGCAGGTACATCTCCCTTTTACTCCCTCTGCAGCCCAGGCAGTAGCAGAGGTTGAGGGTGGGAGCCAAAACGCAAGTGCCAATAAGTCTTGTGGCTGAATTCCTCCAAGTTACACCTGAAAGTTACTACTCTGTGTTGGGTGTAACATGGAGAAGAGCTGGTAAATGCTCTGTACTTTGGATTAGTTGAGCAGTCTTTTTTTTGCATGCAAATTTTAAGTGGGAGTGGCAAACATTAGGAAACAGGGATGGTTAAACACAGGTCTGTGGTTTCCTGTTTGTGCCCAAAGCATTGCGCATCTCAGGTAGAGCTGAGGGCTTTGGCTTTTCCCCCAGGAACCTCTCAGTGATCTTTACTGTCCTGCTGCCAGGTCCAGCCCGTGGTGCTGCTGAAGCACCACCAGCAGTTCGAGGAGTGGCACAACCGGTGGCTGGAGGAGAACGTGTCCATGGAGGCCGTGGATGTGGTTCAAGACTGGCTGATGGGGGACGAGGACGAGGAGATGGTGCCCTGCAAAACCACGTGTGAGACGGTGAATGTCCACGGGGTGCCAGTGAACAGATACAGAGTGCAGTACAGCCGCCGTCCCGCTTCACCCTGAGCACCCAGACGAGTCAGAGCGTTGCCGGTGAAGCACATTTACAATGAGAATAGTGGTGGGAATGCAATGTATGTATTAATGATATTTATCCAAACAGCATTTTACTTTGGATTATCATGTATTTTCCATTTGGCATAGACTTGTCTCCTTGCAGTGTAATCCTCCGGCCATCATGAAGAGACTTTTAAAAGCTTTTATGGGAAGGGGGCTCTTGGCATTGCCACACACCTTTTAGTAGTTTCCTGGCTTTAGGCCACTGCTGACCGGCTCAGTGAGGGGGTGAACTACCACCAGTGGCTTTGTTGGAGAGGTGGAGCTGGGCTGGTGTTTGAGCAGATGCTGGCAGCTGCTTCCACTTCGAAGGGTTTAATATTCCCTATCTTCCTGACTTTATGCCGTCTTGGAGCCTGCAGAACTCTTCACTGTAACCTGGGGGTGCCAGCGAGGCCGAGAGCCCCCGGCACAGGGGGGCTTCGTTATCCCTGTGAACCAACGAGGCAACAAATGGCTCTTGATCCTGGTGCTCTGGTGAGAAAAATGCCAAAACTGACACGGGGATGGCCAGCACTCAAGGCTCTGGCTCTCCCTCACCAACCAAGTGTTCTGGAGCGTGAACTGAGGGGAAGAACTCTGAGCTGTGGTGCTGGGACAGGAGCAATGCCCAGCCCGAGACCCCCCAGCCGCCGGCGTTGCTCTGGGAGCTGAGGACCTGCTGCAGACTCTGCCTTCTAGAATATCCACGGGGAGGAATATCCATGGGGAGGAATGTCCGTTGCGAGGTCTGGCCTGGTTTTTGGGTTTGTGTTTTGCATGTTGGTGGGCAGCTCCGGAGCTGGGCGTTTCCCGGCGTTGCCCTGTGCATGCCCGGCCTCCGGCGCTCCGCGGGGCTGCACCACATCGGTGACATCGGCAGATGGAGCTCCCGGAGCACAGCTGGGAGCGGAGCTCTGGCCCTTGGACTCTCCTGTTTCTGCTGGGTCAGCACAGGCGCTGGGTTTGCAGGGACACACGGAAATCTGCGAGGAGCAGTGTGAGATGCAGCCACAACCATCCCAGATGAGCTTTTCCAATGAAGCATCTGTACTGCTATTGAAGCTTTTTTTGCCATGAAACCTAACACAGCCTGCCCTGATCCGTGCAGAACACTATATCTGACTTAATCTAGTGAGAAATCAAGGAAATTTACTCGTGTCTGTCCTGCAGCCCCACTGTGACTTCTCTCCTGTTTTTCAGGGCCCAAGGGCAAGCACGCTGTCCGTGGAGTGTATTACAAACATAACGTTTTGAGGCATACCCAGCCTCCTTTCAGCTTTGCTTCCAACTTTTCCCTGGCTTTTGGGGCGATAACCCCCCCCCACCCCGAAACTTTCTGTGGCTTTGATTTTTAGGTTATGATTTCTGCCAGACCTAAGGAGCAGCCTGTAGGATTTGTCCTGGGTTATTTCCACTGTACGACATTTGGTTTCGCAATTGTCTCACTTGACAGTAGAAAAATTGGCCTTTGGGGTACGTTTAATAGAAAACTGTCCTGAGTCTTTGTCTTTTCTGCAAAATAATCTGTGGGAGGGAAGGAGGGAGGCCACTCTCTGGCATTCGTGGCCACTTGCACAACCACTGCCAGCAGAGACTTTTCATCAAGAACCCGTTTTCTCCTCGTCTGGGTCTCTGCTAAACTTTGGTTCCTGAAATGATCTGAAGGTTCTTCCCCTGCCCTCGTTGCAGGGAGTGATAAGAGAGCACGTGGCTCTGCCAGGGCTGAGGGGAGCAGGGGGACAAGCCCAGTGCAAAGCACAGTGTCCCCCTTTCCCTTCCGGCCGGCTCACCAAAACACACCTCGGTCCTGCTCACCTCTCTGCTATCTCCCAGCGGAGATGACAATTGTGCCAAATTTTATGGTTTTATGATACAGAAAATTGTTTACTATAAAATAGGTGGCAACTTGTGGCTTAAAATGCGTTTGATTCCAGGTGTCCCACGGTGGGCACCGCACCTGGGCACCGTCCTGTTCCATCAACCCATTCTAAGTGTACTTCAGGTATTTTTAAGCATCCTTATTTTATAAACCTTAATTTATAATCTGAACTGATTAAGCAAGACTTTTGCCCTTTACAGTGCTATTGTCTCGAAGCTGAGAGTAGCAAGGGATGTGAAGGGAGGAACGGGCGGGTTTGAGAGGGGCTTGTTCATGTCTGAGGGTTTCAGCTGTGTATCTGCACGACCTTGAGTCAAGAGTTTGTTCTTCCATTTGTTTGAAGGATCTTTGCTTTTGGGCTTGTAATTGCTTTGCCAGCTCCTTGAATGTAGTTTTTTTTATATTTATTTGCACATTCAAGTAAAATAAAATATTGATTTTAAAAGTCTGCAGCTCTCACCGTTTTACATTTCTTTTCAACTGATGTAAACTTTGTGACAACCCCCAGAATTGATTGGCTTGTACCTGAAACTGGATTTTAAACGGTAGAAAAATGCAATTGAAAGGTTGAATGAGCAGTTCCTGGACAGGCTGCAGGATGTGCTGATGCAGCTGTGGGCCAGCAAGTGCTGCGTGAGGGTGTGAGCAGCGCACTCGCTAACGGAAAAGGGAAATACATTTCCTGCAAGCAGCCTGCAGCAGAGATCCCGCGCAGGAGCTGGGGCTGCACTCACGTGGGAGCTGCCAAAACCTCTCCTGGAGCCCGTGGCTGGAGGGGAGCAGGGAGCCCAGGGGGTGGCACAGCTGCTCCACCACAGAGAGGTTTCGAAAGCGAACATTGGAACTGCTGGAGCTGTGTCAGGGCTTGGGATGGAGCTCAGGGAAAGGTTCTTCCCCCCGAGGGTGCTGGGCACTGCCCAGGCTCCCCAGGGAATGGTCCCGGCCCCGAGGCTGCCAGAGCTCCAGGAGCGTTTGGACACCGCTCTCAGGGATGCCCAGGGTGGGGTTGTTGGGGTGTCTGTGCAGGGCCAGGGGCTGGATTTGATCCCTGTGGGATCCCAGCTCTAGGGCTGTGTTGTGCCAGGCAGTGCCTTCCTGCAGCCTGGTTCCTTCCTAGCAGCACCTTTGCCAGAGCTGAGGCACAGCCCAGGCCCTTCCCCAGGAATCACACACTGAACACAACCAGGGCTCAAGAGAAGGGACTGATTCCAGTTCCCAACCCCGCAAGCACATCTGCTACAGGTTAAGACAACACAACTGCAACCACGAAAATAACCCTCCACCCGCCTTCCCCTCAACCTCCCCAAATTCCTGGGTAATAACATGTTTAACTGCGTTCCCTGTGAGCTCTGCACGACAAATGAATGAGTGGATTTTGCAAATTAAGCTGTAGTGATGTGACCCAGAGCTGATAGGAGTTTCCTTTACATCATCCCCAACACTTCCGTTGCCATAACAAAAGGCAGCTCTGCTCTCTGTGCAGCCCCCTGGTCGCTCACAGGGAAACAAACTGTTGCTCTCCCAATAACAATTCTCTGGTGCATCAATTGCACGGAATAATTTGATTAAAATGATGGTGGTGGGGTCTCAGAGGACACAGCCCACTTTGCACAAGTCTTCTCTTGGCCCTCTGGCAAAGGGGACGTTCCCTGTGCTCGAGGGGAGGGACAGCCAGATGTGATATAAGAGCGCTTGGAGATCTCAGCGAGTGGACAACTCTGGCAACAGCAAACACCTTAAAAATATCCTTCAGGTTTGCAGGATGGAATAGATATCAATGGTTTGCATAATTAAATTCAGAATTGCTAAGGGGAGTACCCAAGTTCAGCATTTAACATCCCGGGACTTCTTTTTCACTTGTTTCCACATCGCAGGGATGCACCGGGAGAGTCGGGGCTGTGAACCAGTGAGAGAGTCTAGAACTGTGTGTGAAACAGAATTTGAGGTTTTCTTCGTGTTTTAGCCATCGCTCTGGATTAGAACTACCTCGATGTTCCACCCATTCAATTTGAAGACTAAATCAAAGTCTAGCAACCCTTAAACTGTGCTAAAGAACGAATCTAAAGAGTCCTGGTGCTGAAAAGGGATGATGATGGTGATGATGACGATGATGATGATGATGATGGCTGTGTCAGGCCAGGTAGCCCCCGCCCCAGTGTCACTATCAAGCTGAGAAAGGCCCCCAGAAAGCTGTTCCAGAACACTGAGTTGTAGGGGTGTTGATAAGCTTCAAACATTCCTGGAAAATGTCTTCACGTGGACTTTTACAGTGTGAAGTGAGAACTGCAGGCAAGCAGAAGAGCAGTTCTGAAAAAGCTCCCTCCTCAGAAGTGTTGCAGCAGGGGGAGGCTGAGGAGAATGTGTGGAATCACTCAGGGAAAAGATTGTGTGGGATCCCAGAGGCACAGGAGAGCTGTGAGACAAGCAGGGGGATTCCCTGGAGCCAGGGAGAGTCTCAAGCAGGCCCAGGGAGAAGGAGGGGACCCGAGGGTGTCTGAGATTCTGTGCCGGTTTGGCCAAAATCTAGTAACATAGCCCCTGAGAGAAAACCAGGTTGCAACCACCCTTCCCCCCACAGGGTTTGGGAAAAAAGGAAATTTTTCCTC
>VZTD01001218.1:266599-325597 GCA_013397725.1 Rhagologus leucostigma | reverse complement strand
CTCAAGCTCAGTTTAAAGGCACAGAAAAGGCACAATATTACTTTTTGGGCATAGAGCATGATAGGGGATACACATGATAGAGTCACCCCAAGACAGATTCGAGGGCACCTTGTGCATGCAGAGCCTGCAGAGACAGCTCGGAGCTGCTGCTCAGGAACGCTCTGGAGTCGCTGGAACGGAGCAGCGATAGTGAATCCCATCATTTACCCACCGCAGTTTGCTCTTTCGAGCCTCCAAGATGTATGGGACAGGCCAGGTGGTGTCCGTACCCTCCCTCTGAGCTCTGAAATCCCCAGCCTGTTTTCCAGCATTACATCTTTCGGGTTCAGAGCCACGGAATAAAAGAGCCCCTGCTCCCAGGAGATGATCTATTGCACAATGAATTACTTTAAAACCAAGTTGTTACCCCACAGGGCAGGGATCACACGACTTAAAGAGATGTTAACAAGCCGTGACAAACCTCTGGCATTAGAATTTTCAGGCAAGCTGTTCTGCATCTAAGGCAGTCACTAAAAATCACACAGCATCTGAAAAATGAAGGATACAGCGATGAGTAACCCCTCTCTGCTCCTACTCCAGAGACCTGTCCATAGGAAGCAGGGCTGTGATTTGCACACTATCTGAACCTGATTACGGCTAATTTTTTGCATACAGAGCACGGAAAGGATCCTGGCCGAGGCATGGAAAATATGTGGCCACATGAGTCATTCTGTAATGGTTCATAAACCCTGAGAGAATCACAAAAGCAAAACATCTAACATTGCATCTTCCCTCTCCCTGCCAGTGGAACTCCACCTCTCGACATGCTCGGCACAAGGATGTGGGAATACGGTGAAAGCAAAGGAAATAGGATCATTTTCTCCTTGGAATAGAAGAATCTCATCAAACAGCAGCCAGGCTCAGATTTGCAACCTTCACAGAAGAGGCCATTCATAAGGCGAGGAGAAAGAAACGAGCTGCTCCTCAGGTTGCCAAACCAAATTTACAGTTCCTACTGCCTGGGCTCCAGCTCCTGTCCTTCCTCCCCTGCAGAGCCAGGCAAGGAGTGCAGAGAACAGCCCAAACCCCAGCACCCTCTCCAGCCGTGACCTCCTGTCCCACTGGCCTGTGTTCTTGATGGCCAGGGCCACGCTGGGGCTCCGATACAGGAGATGGGAGAGGATTTGGGAGCAGAGCAGAGCGCAGAAGGGACCGGCTCAGGGGGTCAGAGCAGGGGGGATCAGGCAGCAAAGGATCTTGAAGGCTCAGAACATCTGCCAGTCCCTGTTACAGCACTGTCTGAGCTGTCCTCTGGGCACAACCAGCAGCTCCATGTGCTGCTCCGAGTTCTCATCCCAGGCAGAGTGGGGACTGTGCAGGGTGGGACTGCTCAGCTCTGGGAAAAGATAGCTTTTTGTGGGGCAGGAGTGGCTGGAACTCCCCATTATCTCCCCAACAGCAGGGACTTCCTGCGTGCCCTTTGCAGGCCCCTTTCCTGCTGGATGGAGCTGCTCTCCCTGTCCCCGTGGTTTATCAGCGGAAGCAAAGCATCTGCCTCACTTTGCCACTTGCCCTTGGTATGCCATGGTGCTCCTGCTGGTGCTTTCAAGTGCAAAGAGCTCCAGCCTGGAGGACTTTTAACCATCCTCTGCAGTAAAATCGAGAAGGTGCAGGAGCTTCATCCCATGTTTAACCAGGAACATGGAGCAGGAATAAAAGAGCAGAACTGAAGGGCCCAGGGCTCTGGAGGCTGCAAGGCTGACACAAAAGCCTTCCACTGCCAGAACACGAGTCTGCAGGAGCCCCATGTAATCCCTGGGAGGTCTGTGTGGTCTGCAGCTCTGGTATCTGGGATATCTTCCTGTTTGTAGTACCAGAAAGCGTTGTGACTCAGGGTTTGGGAAAAGACTTCGGATCACCCACAGAACCACTTGGGTCTCTGCAGTGGAAGGACACTCGCAGTTCCCATGGGCAGAGGTGCCTGGGTTCTGTTTATGTGCAAACTGCATCAAACCCAACCACATTTGTTATTTCCAGGAATATTCCGGAGCAGGAAGGAGACCCAGATGAGTCACTTGAGCCATCATCTCGCTCTGAGGATGAAGTGCAGCCCTGAAACACTCTGGGTCCGGATAAACAAGCCCCTCCCAGTCCCACATTCTGACGCTGGGGCTGTCCAGCCTGAGCTGGGGCAGCCCACACTCGTGCTTGTGGTGACAGCCCCTCCGTTCCCTCATCCTGCCCGGGACAAGCCCCGTTGCTTCCGAGCGTTAAGGACCAGCGGGAGGAAATGCGTAAGCAGGGTCACTGATGCTGCTGCTCCCACACAGCTCTGGCACTGCGGTGTGGCACCGGACCCTGCACCGGAATGGGGACCCTCGGGAACAGGCAGCTGCCACACCGGCTCCTGCTCTGCTGTGCCTTCTGGGGACTCTGCCTGGCCTCGGACTATGACTGTGAGTGTGTGCCCTTGGGTACAAAGCTGCTGCTTTTTAAAGTACTGGGTATTTGGGACCTTTGTAAGATGCCTGGAAACTCATGTTTTAATGAGTTCACACGGGAGGATGCTCTGATTGAACTTCGTGTGGGCTCTCGTTGAAGCAGGAGCTTGACAGAGGTGATACAGCAGAGAAAGAAGCTGGGGTGGAAGAAACTAGAAAGAGAAAGGAAAAATAGAGGAGCAGTAAAACCAGAAAGGACTTGAAAGCCAAATCTTTAGCTAATTATACTCCCAGAGCCATGACTTTACACTGGAGTGGCTCCAGACCTTCAGATTGTTGTGAAAGCCGGGCAGAGGAGTTGCTCCCTGGCTTCCCAGGCCTGTTCATGGCTGTACAGAGGAATTGTTCTCTGGCTTCCCAGGCCTGCTGATGGCTGTACAGCATCACAGTCCATTGTGAGCTGTGGGAAACCTTGGGGCAAAGGAATCGGGTATGTTCTCAGAAAGGTGGCTGAGGGTGGCTCCTGCACACCTAATTCTGCCAGCCAGCTTTTTCTGCCCATCACACAACAGCTTTTCCAGAACACTCCCAGCTGCAGGGACCCCAACAGAAAAGACAAAGAGCAGCCTTCAGGGTGAGCTGTGCGTGCAGCCTCCACAGAGTGTCCAGCCCTCTCTGCTGAGTGAGTAACAGGCTGCCTTCCTCTCCCAGATTACTCTCAGAACAGCACCAATGAACAGGCCACCACACCAGAGGTCACCCCGTGTCCCCGAGCCATCCCGGGGGACCAGGCCACGGTCAACAACGTCACCTACCTGCTGATCCCCGAGGCCACGCACGCCCAGCTGGGCAGCGCCGTCACCGTCCGGCTCATCCCCTGCCTCTACAGCCTGGTGTTCCTGCTGGGGCTGCCGGCCAACGGGCTGGCCCTGTGGGTGCTGGCCACCAGGGCCGAGCGCCTCACCTCCACCGTGTTCCTGATGAACCTGGCAGCCGCCGACCTGCTGCTCGTCTCCGTGCTGCCCTTCAAGATCTCCTACTATTTCCTGGGCAACCACTGGCCCTTCGGGGAAGGGCTGTGCCGCCTCACCACGGCTTTCTTCTACGGGAACATGTACTGCTCCGTGCTGCTGCTCACCTGCATCAGCGTCGACCGCTACCTGGCCGTGGCTCACCCCTTCTCTTCCCGTGCTTTCCGCACTCCCACCTTCGCCGCCGGCACCTGCGCTGCCGTCTGGCTCTGTGCCGCTGCCCTCACGCTGCCCCTGACCCTGCAGCGGCAGTCGTACCCCCTGCTCGGGGCAGGGCTCACGCTGTGCCACGATGTCCTGCCCCGGCATGAGGACGACGGCTTCTACTTCCATTATTTCGTGGCGCTGATCGCCTGCGCCTTCCTGCTGCCGCTGCTGCTGCTGGTGCTGAGCTCGGGCGCGGTGCTGCGCGTCCTCCTGCGCGGGGGCAGCCGCTACTCCCACGCCGTCAAGCTCACGGCCCTCGTGGTGCTCACCCTCGTGGTTTTCTATGCCCCCAGCAACGTCCTGCTGCTGGTTCACTACTCCAGCCCCTGCTCCAGGCTGCACGGCCGCCTGTACCTCAGCTACATGGTGAGCCTGGCCCTCAGCACCTGCAACAGCTGCGCCGACCCCTTCGTCTACTACTACGTGTCTGAGGATTTCCGCGAGAAGGTGAGGAGGAGAGTCTTCAGGAGCAGCAAAAAAACCACCACTTCCCTAAAGACCTCCAAGGAAACGCTGCCCCGTTCCAAACATTCGCTGGTGTGAGCCTCCAGCCCGGCTCACTGCTCCCAGGGCACTCATAACGCACACAGTGGGGATAAAATGAAGGCAACACTGAATTCCACAAGTCTCACCCAGAGCAGCATTTCCCAGGAGCCGAGTGCTTTTCCCTGTCTGCACAGATAAGGCTGAATAAACCCAGGCTGTGGGATTCTTTGCCCAGACAAGATGCTGACTGCTGGACACATCCTTTCTTTACTGGGACACTGTCTGCAGCTTCTCAGATGGCGACACACCACCAGGGACGGTCCTACCTGTACCATCTGGGTCTGGTGTTCCTAATATGACTGCTCTCTGCCTGCTACTCCTGCTCCTGACTTGCTTACTGTCCTTAAATGCATATTCCCTTCCCCTAAAACTGAAAAAGAATAGGCATTGCAACCCCAAATTTCTAAATGTTTCAAAAGATACTCTCCTGAACTGAGCCAGTCTGTCAAGAGAGTGCAGAGCACTGGCTTGGTAGCAAAAACGTTCTTGGCTTGATTTGTAAGCAACCCCTCAGTAATGTCAGCCCACTGTTGGTAAAAGGTGTAAAAATCCCATTCACTCATCCCTGTTTTCGCAAATGACCCTTGGCATCCATCACTTATTTGAGGCAAAGGTTGTATTAATGGATTTTGTAAAAAAATGATGTCTTGTGAAGGGAAACAGCAAAGTAGGAGCGGAGAAAACCCTCTGGTACTCCACGCTTCCTTCATGTAATGTCACCCACAGCCAAAAGCTGTCTCTGATCAAAGAGGTGCTCAGGTTTGTTGCTTATTGGAACCTGCCGCAAATCTGACAAAACGCAGCCAGCTCCTCTCTCAGACACAACTGGGGCACAGCCCTGTGAGCAGCCAGGTACAAAATGAGCAATAAACCTCTTTAGAGCTCCTTAATTCTTTAGTTTTCCCAGCACGGGCTTGACAGCCTAAAGCACGAATAAGAGGCAGAGAGGATTGTCTTAAAATCAGTTTTTAATAAAATATTTATCAGAATCTAAAACAAACACTTTTCTGGACTCAGACTTGCTAAGATGTGTGTGAACAAACCAAGAGCTGGTCAGAGAGCTGTTTATGTGTACCTGTGTGTGAGGGGGGCAAAAGGCAGGTGAAACACAAAGCTGGGCTCCGGGCGCTGGGCACTCAGTCAGAACCAGCAGGGACTAAAAAAAACCTCCAACCCCAACCCAGGCTGGTAGAGGTTTTCGAAATAGTTGCTCTATTCAGAATAATGAAAACCAGGTTATTGTGCATTAAACGTCAACAGTCAGTGTGAGCAAAGCAAGTGCTGGTGTGTCGGGGATGTTCTTCAAGCAAGCTGAACATTCCTCTGGTATTTGCTTTCTACTGAGGCTGATTAAGAAGGAGGGGAAGGGGCAAGACCAAAACACAGGACAAGAGAGAACAAGGGGAGCTATTGCTTTAAAATAAATACCATGGTAATGATTACTCTGCATAATGTACAGTTACAAATATATAAATATTAATTTCCTTGAAAGGATTGCCAACATCAGTCACTGATAACTAGCACTGCTGCAGCTATTCAGTCACACAACTCGATGGAAGAAGCAATTTCTGTGTCTTACAAACCCACTGGCACTTTTCTGCTTTCGCAATGAGGGACCATCAGGAAAAGGAAAGGAGAAGCCTCTCTCTGACAGAGGGAGGCAAATGTCTCTAAGCCAGAAACAACCCAAAGCAGCAGCAGCTGCTGCTGGCCTTGCTGGCTTTGGCTTTCCAGCACCCAGCTGGTCTTTTCCTTGGTGGAAAAAAAAATAAAATCAATCCTTCTCTCTAAACTGACTGGCTGGGGTGCACCAAGTGGGAGCCTGAGATGTCCTTGTGCTCCCAGGGACAGGAAGGAGACTGATCAGCTTCAGAGCCAGAACTGGGCCAAAGCCTGTGAATGGTTTTGAGTCTGTACAGCTGTGCTGTGTCCAGTGGTGCTCAGGGATCCAGTCCTAAAGTCTCTGTATTCCAAGCAGGATGTTGAAGAATGGAGGAAAAATAATCTATGAATTTTTTTTTTTACCTAGATAAGAATGAATGATGGTTACAAGAAACATGAACAGCAAATGTGGGGCAGGGGAAAGCTCTGGACCCTCAGCTGGGGTGGAGAAGAGAGCAGAAACCTGCTCCTTTATCCCTGTGATAGCAGGTAAAAGGCAACCACAGTGGTGTAACTGCAGGTTCCTTGATTCAGTCCCTTAAATAAAATTACCTTTTTTCTCTTTAGCTACGTAGAGGAGCTGGTTTGGTGTAGCAAGAGTGGGGGGAGGCAGAGACTGCCAAGAGCAGATGGACTGGAAGTGCCAAGGCTGGGAAGAAGTGCTGGAGGTGAAGTTGGGATCCAGAAGTCCTGTCCCATCACCTCCCACACACTGCCCTGCTCTGTCTGGCTCTGAGGACACCGAGGCTGCTCTGCCTTTGCCTTCTGAAGGTCCAGGGCTCTCTGGCTTTACTTTGAACTGTAAAACAGGAGCCAGACTCCTCTGCCTCAAGCACTGGCACAGAGACCCCTCAGACAAGGCCCTGATTGATGGGCTGGCACCACCAGCAGGGATTATTTACCTGGCAGCAACAGGGGGATGTCTGCATCTGGAATTAGGACATTACATGTCCCGGAGCCTGAGGGAAGCGAAGACAGCCAGGTTTAATTCTTGGCTGGAACTCCCCACCCTCACCTCCTCATCCCCAGGTGGAGGGCTGAGTGCCCAAGGATCTGTGAGAGGACCAAGCAACATAAAATGACTTCAAGTATCTCTCCAGAAGCATTCAGTGGGTACACAATGGGTGAGAGAGAGCATGAAAGGAAAGCCAGAAAGGGACTGAGGACGGGAGACTGAGGAATCCAGAACACAGGCCCCGTCTCCTGCATGAAGCCAGTCACACGGACATTATCAGGGTGACCAAACGCCTCTTTCTCCCAGCTCACAGCACTAAACAGCTGCAGCCTGAACCAGCCAGCAGCAGGGTTTGTATTGTGCAGTTTTGAGTTTTAGAAAAGGAAAAAGAAAAAAGAAATCTCGTTGCAGCTCACACTAGGCCTGTTATTTACCCAGGGATAAATATTGACTCAGTCCTCTGTGTGTACACAATAGCCAGTGCCTGCCAGGACAGTTGCTTACAGGAGGTGGAATTTAGTTTAAAGGCATTTATTTACCTGCCAGGCAGGAATTCAGCTGCCAGGGTGAGGACAGGATCTGCCCCTGCACACCCCAGACACGGGGCAGAACCCTCAGCCCACGGCAGGATCCTGGGAGCAGAGCTGGGAGCAGCCACGAGGGAAGGCTGGCAAAGCTGCCAACGAGGCAGTTCTGAAATTTCTGGGAACTTCAAGACCCAGACCTTCATCATGTCAGCTACATTCTGCAAATGTCTGGCCCCAGACAAAAAGGACTGGAAACTACACATACCCAACCTCTGGGGTACCTCCTGGTTTGTCCCCATGCGGACATTTTTCTGGAATAAACTTGCCTTTATTCTGGAATGGAATGTCTATACTGGGATATATTCTTGTCATGGTTCCTGTGTAAACAAGCCTTAAAAATGAATGGAACTGGGCTTTTTTTTTCTGTTTCCATTCACCAATAAACACCCTCGAAAGGAGTTTCCACCCTGCTCTGGGTCCTGGTAACAATAGAAGTGGGAAGATAAAATATTAACGCTATTTTGCAAGAGGCAATTGCATGTAACTCCTCCAAAGAGAACAATGCTGCTCCAGGCAGGAAGGGAAACTCAAAAATCTTGGCTCCTGCACTTTTGGAAACACAAAGCTTTTCTTTTTAGTTTTGCCACGTTGCTTGGGGCAGGTCAGACCGAGGGAGTCCAGCCTGTGACACCAGGGATTGGTGGCCAGCAGAGGCAGGGCCTGGGCAGGGAGTACCAGGACCAGAACACACTGTGCTGGAGCCCAGGGGCAGCAGAAGAAAAGGGATTGGTGAACTCAGGCAAACATTTCAAAGGGCTGTGCCTTGGCCAGGTTAGTTTTCAGGCCAAGGTTTGAGGAGGAAAGGGGCTGAGAAGGCTGAGAGCAGCCCCTGTCAGCACGTAGTGCAACACAAAGAGGGCTCCCCCACCTCATCCTTGCCCCTGCTGGGGCTGCAAACGCCCACCTGAGGCCTGCAGACAGCAGCAGACACGAAGCCTTTCAGCCCTGGCAGTGGATTTCAGTTTTCTCATGTAAAATGTACCTCCCAACACCATCCCTGGATGTGGAGCCACAGGGAGTGTTTCTCTTGTGGGTGCAGCAGACTGAGGGGCTGGGGAAGATGAGTAGCCTCGTGCTATGTCATAATTGGCAAAACACACTGATTTTTATTATTATAATTTGAGCAAAAAACTTCTCAGCCATCTTTCCTCAAACAGCAGTTCAGCTAAGCACAAGGCCTGGACTTAGCTTCTAAGTGTAGCTAGGAAATGGCATTTGCAGAATATCCTGATAGCAGAAAAAACACTTGGAAATGCTCTGTTGGTTTGAATCCCAGCCCCTATTTTTCTCACCTAGAGGGCACAGCATATTGGTCTCCCATCACTGGAAGGGCTCCAAAGAGGATGCAGAGAAGGCAGGAAAACGGACAGAAAAATAACGCTGAGTGTCCCCCTTAGAGCTCCAGATCTGCCCTGTGGGGCAGCAAAGCCTACAGTTCTGAGGGCATCAGGAAGTAGTCATCATTCGGGTTCTGTTCTGCAGCAGGTCGTCTGGAGGAACAAACTCATAGAGGAGTCGATTCTGAGCCTCTTCTCATTATTTAAATTATGTATTTCTGTTGGAAAGAGAGCACAGGGAAGAAAAGTCACCTTGCTGTGATGTACCTTTGTGAGAGATGGCTGGGCCTGGGCAGGGAAAAGCTGAAAAGGTCACAGAGTTGGAAGGGACCCACAGGGATCATTGATCCAGCCCCTGGCCCTGCACAGACACCCCAACAACCCCACCCTGGGCATCCCTGAGAGCGGTGTCCAAACGCTCCTGGAGCTCTGGCAGCCTCGGGGCCGGGACCATTCCCTGGGGAGCCTGGGCAGTGCCCAGCACCCTCGGGGGGAAGAACCTTTCCCTGAGCTCCATCCCAAGCCCTGACACAGCCCCAGCCGTTCCCTGGGCTCCTGGCCCTGTCCCAGAGCAGAGCTCAGCCCCTGCCCCTCCGCCTCCCCTCGGGAGGAGCTGCAGCCCCCGAGGAGCCTCCCCTCAGTCTCCTCTGCTCCGGCTGAACACACCAAGTGAAAGAGTCACTTGTTCCACTGGGGATGAAGCCACGGAGGTCACAAAGCCTTTTACAGCTGCCCCAGCAAGATCCCATTCCTGGTGATGGTAAACAGTTGTAAAAACACCCCTTTTGGGGGAACTGAACACGCTTGACCCAGCACAAGGACGCCACAGGCTGGCTCAAAGCAGATCCCTGACCCCACTGCAAGCTCACCATTCCACCGTGGTGGCCTCTCCCTGGATCCTGTCCCCTTCCCGGAAGGTGCTGGCCGTGGTCAGCTCTGCCACCACCTCGAACACGTCGGCCTCCACGGCGAAGGCGTCGGGGTCGTACTCGTAGGAGTAGTAGGACAGGTCTGTGTGCAGGGGGGGCCCCTCCTCGGCTGCGGGGGGAACCAGAGCTGCAGGAGCTGCGTTTCAGCATCGCCACAGAGCAGGGCAAGGGCAGGAGAAGGAAGGGATTTTAGTCAGGGAGGCCGGACACGAGGGAAGGAGGCTGCAGGTGTTGGGGGACCTGCATGTGTTTGCTTGGATTCACAGGAGAGGGGAGAAGCTGCTGCAAAAGCAGAGTTTTCAATTTCCCAGTCTGAGATCTGGGCACTGGAGTAAAAGGAAAGGGAGGGAACAAAAAGAGGGGTAAAAGGGAAACAAGGAGGAAAAGGGAAAACAAGGGGGGAAGCAAAAAAGGGTGGGAAAAGGAGGAGATGTAGGGGAAAGAGAAGGAAACAAGGGAGGGAAAAGGAGAAAACAAGGTGGGGAAGAGGAGGAAACAAGGGGGGGAAGTGAAATAGAGGGAAAGGGCCATGTAATTTGAAAAAAAATCTCAAAGTCTCCCTTTCCAGCATGGATTTAACTGAGGTGCTGCAGTTCAGACCCATCGCCCTGAGGGCTGCACAGTGAGGTAAAAGTGTCATGCAGAGGGGCAGCTGGCACAGGGGAGTCACTCTGCACCCTGAAAATCTCTCCTCTGACCAGGTTCAAGCCGGGCACCTCAGGTAAGGAGAGCCCCATCCATATGGGGATGTGTTCTGTGCGCCCTCAGCTGAGCATCATTTCATAAAACCAGCAACAAAGCTGGAGGGAGACCCTGAGGGAACAGCTCACCGGGTGACTGATCAGTGGAGGCAGCCAAATTTCTTTTCAGCCCAACAAGGGTGAAGATTTCGAGGCCAGGAACCCACAGCAGAGCCATTCACTCCAGCCTGAATGAGGAGCTGAGGTGCATCTGCCCCAGCACAGTCACGCACCGCTGAAACTTCCATCACTTCGTGTGGGGACAGACCCAGCACAAGCAGGAGCAGGAATTTCTCCTCTTCCCACTCACCCCAGGCTGTGCTAGCACTGGCAGGTCCCTCTCACAGCACACACCCCACTCACACCAGGCTGTGCCTCTGTGCTGGGCAACGGCTCCCTGTCCAGAGGGTGAAACTGGGAGACAAAACTTCTAGGAACAGCAGTAGATCCGTGTTTCCTAAACTGCTCCTCGAGCCAGCTCTGCTGTCCATCCTTCCTGTTTGCTCTCTGTGTACACTGCTCTAATCCAAACCAAAGCAAGCACTGAGGCAGAATTATTGCAGGGAGGAAAAGTCCCCCGCCCGCCCAAAGCTGGCTTTATTTAAAGAGAACACTCATCAAGGCCTTTGAAAACGTTTGTTCTCTAGAAATAAAATATCTGAAGGATCTTCCCTGTTGCCTCCCACGTCCTCCCAGCAATGGCAGGGGAGTCAGGCTCTGTTCACTCCTTCTTGGCCTCCTCCCTGTGAGAACCTGCCAGAGCATGAGCTCCTTCTATGAATGGGTAATTGCTGTCCACCGGGGATGGAATGAACATCACAGGCCTGACTCTTCCCAGGAATTCAGCACTGGAGTCACAGCAAAGAGCACAGGCCGGCACTTCCTGCTGCACACAAACCACTCCCTCCAGCCCCAAATGTTTGTGCTGAGGCCAGTGTTTGCTGAGCAGCGATGGGGGGAGAGGAAAAATGGCCCTGTGCCAGTTCAATCAGTCCTGAAAGAGCAGCAGCCCGGTGGGGAACACGCCAGCCAGGGAATTTTGGGGATGACTCCACTTGGAAGAAGAGCTCAGGCTGATGCTCCTGGTAGGATGGGTGATGGCATTTAACTCAAAAAACAAAACACCACCACCATTGTCATAATTCCACCTAGAATTTTCTTCCAGTTCCAGCCACTGGCCCTTCTAATTGCTGGAGCAAAACTGTGCAAAGGACACGGCTGTGGGGAGAAGGCTGGGGGCCGGAGAGCTGAGCCTGGGGAGCTTCCTGCTCACAGCAGCCCTGACAGCCCCAGTAGTGCTGCCCCACACACTTGGACATTGTTTTCCACCAAGTCCATGCAGAATCGCATCACTGTAATGTCAACATACTGTCCTCCAACACCAGTGGCTGTGCCTTGGCTGTACCTTGAGTGCCTTTGGCAGAGGAGACTGAGGCGGTTTCAGAAGAGTTAATGATCTGTGGAAGCAATCAAAGCACCACTTCATCAGAGAGATGCTATCAGAGCTACTGGGGATCCCACAGGCTCTGAAATCCACCCAGATCCTCGTGGCCAAGAGTGACAATGATCTCAGGAAAGCCACAGTCAGAAATTCAGTGAGATTTCAATACTCGAGATAATAACTCAGCTCCCGCTCCAGGGTTTTCAATCCAAACAAAGACTGCAGCAGGCTGTGAAGGCACATGAGCACAGCTTCAGCGCCGAGCCAGAGCTGGGTCCATGCTACTCATCAAAATCCTGGTCCACCCTTTTGAAACTCAGTAATTCACCAGTGAGAAGGAACAGCTGAGGGAGGGGATTCACACAGGAGTTACTTCAGCTGAGTCCTGTCACCCTGCACGCTTCCCTCTCAATCAAGAGGATCTACAGATGCAAAGAGGATCCCACCCATCTCTACCAAAAAAGGCTGCAGTTTTAAGGTCAAACCTCAGCCACTCTGCCTCGTTGCAGACTTTGGGAAGGCATTTTAAAGTGTTCTGACAACAGCAACAACACTGCATCCTGATCTTTCAGGGTTCTTCTCACGTTCAATTGCTCACCCTGAACAGCTGGAATTTATTCCAGCAAACTCACTGGCATGCGTGGAACCTCACTGTGGGTCTGTGTGTGCCAGAGGGAGCCCCAACACATCCCGAAATTCCTACTGATTGCTGAGAGGCAGCTGCTTGTTCCCACTGCCGGGTAACACGGACAAGACCTCAATCAAAGCGTCCATCAGCCCAAGCTGAGCTGCACAAGTCTCATGGCAAACACAGGAGGCTTCCAGACAACACAAACACCACGCGGCATTTCCTGCAGGTTAACACACCCAGGCGGTTTTACACCAACCTGCCCTAAGCTTGATTTGGCTCCTGGAGTTTTGCATCCTTTCAGGAAATCACAGATTTAGGCACGGCTCAGCAGAGCCCTCGCTGGAGCGCCTGAGCCGACTTAACCCGATCACATGCTCCAGCAGCACCGAGGCCAGGAGAGCGTGTGTGAGGAGGGGCTCATTCATCTGCTGCACTTTGATTCATGTCCCGTGTGCTTGACCTGAGAGGAGCCCGGGGGATTAATGAAAATCACATGCTGGGCCCTTTTCCTGGTGCAGGATTTAGTCGGTTCTGTTCCTGAATGCTCACTCTGCCATGGCTGCTCCCAGCTCAGCATCTTCCTGCCAGGACATTTGGGCACTCCCAGATCTCAGGACAAAGCCGGCTCCAAGTGCTCGTGCTTTGACAAACACCCCTATGGCACCTGGGGGTTTGTCCATCTAAAATCTGCATAACACTGCCACACAAAATAATCAGGTTTTCCCCTTTTGCACCTTCTGAGCCAGCACTGTTTCTGTCCATTCAGAACAGAAACCACAGGGGGATATTTCTTTGACTTTAATACAGATAATTTCAGAAACTCTGTTCTGAACATTTTTGGGATTGTGGATTACCATCAAATTCCATAATTTTTTCCCCCAGGTAATCATATTTTCACTATCAAATTTTTATTTGAAAATAATGTAATGGCAGCCCCATTTTGTAGACCTCGGTACGGCCTCGCATTCCGGCGGTGCCCAAATGGAACAGGCTGGGAATGCTGCTTGAAAGGGTTCAGATTGCAGAGTTTCCATGCTGAGGACATGGCATGTGCATGCAATAAAAGGCAACAAGATACAGATACAGATATATTCACAGTAAGTCCAGGAAAAAAAAGGGTGGAAAATAGTAGAGACGTTAAACACCAAGACTGAATGACCTAGAGAAACTGCCATAGTGGAATATTCATCATGTTTTCACACCTTGATAAGAAAACTGCCCCATAGCTGCTGTCCAGCAGGGAAAGAACAGGATGGTGTCTCATGCTGGACATGTGTAAGTCTGACTCTGGTGCACAAGGAGGACGTGAGGAGGCACAGAGGCTTCTCCTGAAGAACTAAACTGGTTTTACCAATTTGTTGGGAGAGTTGGAGGCCGGGGGAAAATTAATGAGTGGAAAGCAGCCAGGAAAAATCTAGTCCAGTTTATTTACTAGTAACAGCATGAAACAAGCTATTCTATTGACCCTCCACTGCTTCTTGGTGAGATTTATTGTGAGCCACGAGCGAGTTCGACGTGAGTCTTGGAAAAAAGTGCATGAACATAAGCACCAAATAAAATGAGCAGCCAAATTCCTGGCTACTCCATCCCCTGACCTTAACATTTCTGTTCACTAAGGCCCTTTATTCCAAACAGCAGCTCCGAGAGAACCAAGACTGCCAGCTCCATTTTTGCACAGAACTGCAGGGACAAAGTTAATCCACCTGGATTCGAGTCCTTGCACTGGTTTGGGCTGTTGTCACGTCCTGCTCAGTTGTTTGTTGGAACACATTACATCAGCCTGGTTTTAAATGGGATCTTTCCAGCTTAATAGTGGAAGAAAAGATCACAGAGTGTGTTGTTCAAACACAGCAAGGCTGAGAAAATAGGAGGGTTGGTTACCCACTCCCACAAACAATTATCTAAATCCTGCAGGTGCTGAACTGAGCAGGATTCCTGCAAGACTTCCTGAAAGGAAAAGGACTAGGAGAGCTGTCTGCTGCTGAACAGTTCTCATCCTCATCTTCCTTGGCTTCTTCATTTTTTTTCTGACTTCTGAATATTCTGTCTTTTCTATCAGATGGAAAAATTCAGTATCTTTGCTTAAAATGTGCTTGAGAGCCACCTGTACTTTTACAGGGATAGGACAAGCTTCAATCTTGCTAAAGAAAAAGCCTTTGGATAAATGCAAAGGTATTGCATTACCTGCTGGAGTCTGGGGAACGCTGGGCTGCTCAGCTGCGTGGGAGTGTGTCTCCCTTTCTTCTGGCAAGTTCTTGGCTGCAAATACAAAAGACAAATAAACTCATTGGTCACGTAATTTGTTAATGCATCTCTGGAAAACGTTTGCATTTCCAGAGATGGCATACTCAGTTCCTTGAGCTATTACACAACACACCTTGAAAGCCCGTGCAGGATCTCCAAAGAATGTTACATTTCATGGATTTAATTTTTATCCAGGAGTATTCACTTCAGATCAAACAGTATCACTAATTTTCTCTTCAATTCATTCTGATCGGTAAAACTCGTATTCATGAGAACAGAAAACCAGTTATTTCAAGCTGAAAAGCAGCTGCTCTTATCACTTAATCTCCTGTCGTACGCACAGCAAAATAACACCGAGGAAGTTTGGAATTCTCCTCCTTTCCCTACCACAGGCATGGAACATTAACTTGCCGGGATGACAATTTGTGACATTCCGCAACCGGACCGTGACAGAAAAGTGAATGAAACCTACAGGCAGAACACTGAGACATGGGCATCTGCTCTATCCTGGTGTTGTTCCTGCACGATGCCACCTCCATCTGGCAGTGGTTGGGGTAGATGTGCCCGTCTGAGCCGCACACGGGCTCCCCGTCGTAGCCGCAGTCCCGCGAGCACAGGCACTGCTCGAAGTACTCGTCCTCCAGGCAGCCAAAGACGTTGTTGCAAGGGCCAGAGTGCACGAAGCCTGGGAATGAAACAAAACCAGTCAGTTTTGCACAGCACGGGGAAGGTGGAATGGAAACACTTCACTGATGTCAGTTTTCATGTTGAATTCCCTAAGATTTCTACCGGGAATTTAGAAACTCGATAGAATTAAAAGCTCTGGGAACAAAATTGCCTTTCTGAAAGAACCATGGTGCGACGGCTTCCAGACTTGGGATAAAGCACCTATTTTTAGGCCATAGAGCACAAAGAGGAACACACAGTTTCTGGGGAAAGTTATTCCTTTCACCGACGCATGAAATTGTTCAAACTTCCTACAGTTAATTGTGGAACTCCATTGCAAAATATCGGAGAGAAAGAAAACCAAATTGCATGGTGAAGAGTTTTTACCTCTTTTTTTACTGACACATCTCCCCTTGTGCAGGTTCTTCCAGAATCAGACATTTTATCTTGCCTCCGAAGCAAATCACAGTCACTTTGGTGCCTGCAGAGGACCCGTGGTCTGTTTGTCATGACTTTAATACTGCAACCCCCCAAACCTTTGTGAAACATCCACTAGCACAGAGAGCGAAACAGAACATTTCTGTAAACGTAATTTTGGGTTCAGAACACCTGTGGGTCCTGTCTTTCTAAAAGAAAACTGGGGGTCCCATTTTTCTGTGTGGCTTTGGGGTAACTCACCAACCCACTGGCTGGCTGAGCTTTCCACCTCGTTGCAGGTTGGGCCATCGCAGAGCTCCCGGGCCAAGGGGCTGTTCTCACTCACGTTGTAGAAACGAGTTGCTTCAAAAGCTGCAGCAAGGAAGAGAAATCACAGCTGAGCCTCCTGCCTGGAGCTCCAGTGCCAGCAGGGATCAAAGGGAAAGAGGCACAAACCTGGCTCGTAGTAATCGTACACTTTGATAGGAACAGGAGCTGTTTTCCCAACTATGTGCTCTCTGAAAGCTTGGAACTTCACACAGGTCATGCACTGGCTGGGAATCTGTGTGAAATGGTGCAAAAGATTCAAAAACTACACTTGAAGTGAAGAGGGAGACAAATGAACACAGCACGTGCCCCAAAGTAACACACCAAGCACCAAGACACCTCCAATACTCCGAGTACAGGGACAGAGATAATGAACTAAAGCCAAACAGGATGACCTAAACCAGGATGCTTTTCTGACCTTTAAAACGTATTTGCCACAGAGCAATGGCAGACCTGGCACTCCAGCTGTGTTCCCTGGCTTGCCCACAACCACCAGACAATTTCCTGCTGCTGACCAAGCCAAGAGAGATCTCACCTTCCGCTCTCAGGTCTGTGCTGTGAGACCTAAATTAGTCTGCTTTTAGCACTGCTAATTGTACCTTAAAGTGAGATTATTTCAAGGCAATAAACTAAGTGATATCTACTCAAAAACACTCCACGGGCTGAAGTGAATCACCTGCCTCTATTAGACTTTGGTTTCCAAACAAAACCACACCACCTGCAGCAAGAGAGGCTCAAGCAAGAGGCCAGTTACAGCTGCAGAGTGATCCTCACCCCTGAGGGACCACCAACATCAACACTCTGCCTGTGCCTCATCCCCTGGTCATTTGCCTTTCATTAAAATCCAACAGAATTATAAGAAAAATAATCATTACCTCATCAAAATAAAATAGGACTTTTCTTCCATCCACTTCATATCTTTTTAACCCAATTTGCTTGTTCATCAATAACTGGGGGTAAAAAAAAAATAAATCAACGTGTTTAATCTCGTTTTATAGACAACGGGTAGACACGAGAGAATAAGAAAGATTTCAGACTGCTTAGAAAACTGATCAGACACTAAACTCCAGGGACTTCTTCTGCTGGAAAAGGGTGCTTCCATAAGAGGGGGAAAATGCAAAGAGATTGAAGTTGCTGTCACATGAGTGAGGGGGAAGAGCCACCTGTGTCCTTCCCTGTGTCCTGCTGAGGAATCCTTGCAAGGTGCATCAGCTGAGGGCTCTTCCTGGTTCCCGGGGCATTTATCCCCCTGGGGCTCTGCTGACTCCTCATCCATAATCTCATCGAGCAGCTCCCAGATTGTTTTCAGTACCAAGGCAAGACCTCAGAGACCCCAAACCACTCAATAAAGTCTCTCCTTTACACCCCTCGGACCACCAGGGAATCTCGCACTGGGTATTGAAGGTCCCCTCCTCCCACCAACCGAAAAATCCAAAACATTCTTCTGCCAGGAAAATTAATCCTCACATTTGAAAAGAGCAGCCATTTGAAAGAGCCCCAGGCACCCTCCCTTTTGACAAATGGGGTCAGGCCAGGCCTCTGCTCCTCATCTTCTCTCCCTTCGAGGCCCAGGGATTTGGGGTTTGCATTGAACCAGGCAGGCCTGCAGACTCACCTCTTCTGCTTTTTATCTGCACACCTAAGGAACATCTGAACACGATCTAAGGGCACTTCCCACATCTCCAAACCTTTATTTTCAATTTTCCAAAAGTTCCCCCTATGATTTCTGCATTTGGAACATCTCAGTACCGTGACTGTCCTGCTTGATCAAGCATTTAGTCTCTTGATAATTTGTATTTAGAATGCATCCGTCACGTGGAAAATATCTAATCCTAAAGCTGGGGAGGATGAAGGTCTGTGGAAAAGGACTTTCGTGTTTTAATCAAAGTTTTAATCAAAGTTTGGAGAGCCAAGAAAGGGCCAGAGCACTCTATTTTATAATTCTATTCTCCAAACTGTCCCCTTACTTCAACCTCTGTCAGACAATGCCATTTGTAACACAGGGATATTCATCTGGGGTTTTTTTTTAACGTTTTTAAGTTATTTTGAGTTCTTGAGTTACCTTAGGCTAAAATCTCTGTGGAAAGGGGAACGAATCATTATTATTATCATCACAATTACTAGAATAATTATTACTGTTATTATTATTTAGAATGACACGAAACAAGCAGCATTCCCACTGAAATTTGCCCAAACCTGCCACCAGCAGCTTCAGCCGTGACTGCCCTCAGCAGAGCGCTCCTACTTGTAAAACCCTGCTCCCCAGCTTCCTGCTATTCCTGTAACAAGCCAAGGAACATGTGTTTAAGTCCCACACAATATGGAAAGGGCCAATTTAATTTGTCCTTATAATTTTAGGGGCCTGATGGTGGCTGTTATTACTCAGCAGTCGATGGCTGCAGACAGTCCTTTTATGAGGGCTCGGAGACGCCGGCGCCACCGGGAACTGCTCAGCTCAGCTAAAGCTGCATTTTTTCTGGTGAGGTTTGATACATCCCAGCCCGGGGTGACCTCGCGACCCTGTCGACACCCAGCATTATTAGGAGGATTTGTGGCCGGGCTGCCCGGGGTGTGCACAGAGCGCTCATTAAGCGGCGCTGCCCCGGGGCTGCACGTGGGGCTGCTCCCACCCTGTTCCCCCGGCAGGGAAAATCCTGATTTACAGCCCAGCACCTCCACAGCAGGGCAGGGAACGGCCGGGGCGGCAGGGAAAAGGCAGCAGGGGCAAGGATGGGACTTGCCTCTGCTCAAGGTGGTGTCCGAAATATGTGGTGAAACTATCCTGGGGCTTCAGTGGGTGAATTTCGTGTTGGGGCCACATTTGGTAGCCGTGAAGAAATCACAGAACGGTTTGGGTTGGGAGGGACCTTAGAGCCCATCCAGTCCCACCCTTGCCATGGCAGGGACACCTTCCACTGTCCCAGGCTGCTCCAAGCCCCATCCAGCCTGGCCTTGGGCACTGCCAGGGATCCAGGGGTAGCCACAGCTGCTCTGGGCACCCTGTGCCAGGGCCTGCCCACCCTCACAGCCAACAATTCCTTCCCAATATCCCATCCAGCCCTGCCCTCTGGCAGTGGGAAGCCATTCCCTGTGTCCTGTCCCTCCAGCCCTTGTCCCAAGTCCCTCTCCAGCTCTCCTGGAGTCCGTTTAGGGTCTGGAAGGGGCTCTAAGGTGCCCCCAGACCTTTCTCTTCTCCCCAGTCCCACAGCAGAGGCGAATGTGCAGGTGGGGTTGTACCTTCACTGCCTGTCTATAGAGACGTGCTTGGGCTTTGTCACCACATTTCATTCTTAGAGATGCAAAAGGGTTTCTGCAATAAAAACCCATGGAATTCAGCTCTTCAAGGGGAACATTCCCTCTTGAAGATGCAAAATCCTTCCCAATTTAGGAAAACCTCCCGCTTTCCAGAGGAAGCAATTCTGATCTGGTCATGGGAACAGCAGAGCCCTCTGGGCTCACACACATACGACAGAAAATCTTGGCTGTGGGGCCCTGGCACAGGGTGCCCAGAGCAGCTGTGGCTGCCCCTGGATCCCTGGCAGTGCCCAAGGCCAGGCTGGCCGGGGCTTGGAGCAGCCTGGGACAGTGGAAGGTGTCCCTGCCCATGGCAGGGGTGGCACTGGATGGGCTTCAAGGTCCCTTCCAACCCGAACCATTCTGGGATCTACTGCAAACAAAAGAGTTTTGAGAGGTCACACAGCCGGTTCATTGGGGTACCAGAATCAGTGCCCCCTGAAGACAGCATATCCTCACGCTTATCATTTATTCCCAATTACTCTCAGTGTTTCTCTGCTCACAACAGGCACAGCACTCCCTGAGCACGGGGCAGTGCAAACCATTGCACACAGCACAGGAGGGGCCGCACGCAGCAGCCTCTGAGCAGTAACTCAACACCAACTGAGCCAGTTTGGTTCCCAAGTCCTTCCCTGGGACACCCGTGTCCGGCCCAGGCGTGTCACCAGCCCCAGAGCAGAGCCCAGCTGCCCTGGCAAAGGGGAAAGTGTTCAGGGACAGTGACACAAGGGCGTGTGGGACCTTCCCCTTCCTCCTCAGCCTAGAAACCCTCTGCTCTGTCCCCTCCTGACACCAGGAATGGAGACATTCACCCAAATTTGTCATTTCTTCTTAGCCCACTGCAGAGAAAAAAAAAAAAGGAGTACAGGGATATGTTCCTTAACAACTTTCCTGTTCTTCTGCAATGAAAACACCTTCATGCTCTCTCTTTCGACCCTTTCCCTCTGCTCATAGGACATTCCACAGGTTTAACACCATAAAGATATCCTGTTGTTCTCCTCCTGGGCCATTCTGAGCTCTCTCTGGTTCTAAGCCAGGTTTTCATCCATATTTTTTCTGCTATTATTTACATGAATAACTGAGAGAGAACTTATTTGACAGCGCTGCACAGGACTGTCACCTCAGCACCTTTAGCAGAGGAGAGAAAGCAGGAACCAAGCCCACTGCAGGCCCCCTCACCTAATTTTCCTCCTTTCTCTTCCCGTGGGGATACTGGAGAGCTCCTGCTCCTGGCTTTGCCCCACCTGAACAGCCACACTCAGTTTGTTGCATGAGAGAAAATATCAGACTCAAAGGCAAATAAAAACCGATCCATTTTACATGCTTGGGTTTGAAAACAGATTTCTCCATGTGCAGCTTGTGAACTGATATAAATAACTCCAGTTTTTCCTCTTTATAGGAATAATTTCATATCTGGTCCCTAGTTCTGAAAGGATGCAATTCCTTCTCAGGGATTGATACAGAAGTTTGTGGCTTCAGGGACACCCCAGGAGACCTCTGACAGCAGCTTCTGACACGGACTGTAAACCCCTCCAGAGGGCTTTTTCCTCCAAGAAAACGCAATGGTGTATCAATTATAAATTAGCCAAATCAAGTGAAATCCTAGAGAAGACAAAGCAATGTGCACTCCTCCTTGAATTAGGATATCGAATTAAACTTCACAATGGTTCTACTTTAAAATTCTTTCCCCAGATCCTTTCCCTTCCCAGTATAACAAGATAAAGTTATTAACAGAAGAGATCTTTTAGAAGCAAAATATTTTTTAGCTCTTTACCAGCTGTCAATGATGCAAAGATTTTACACCTCTTTAGTTGAACAGTCCTTAAAAAACCCAACTTTGCAGCAAATGCAATGTTCCACAAAATGTAATGGGTTGTAATGAATGCAATGCTTCCACAAATACAAAGCAAAGCTCAAGATTACAGTTCATCTGCCCTGAAGGGCTGGCTGGGCACGAGGCACATTCTGTCCACCTCAGCTTGGCTGCAGGAAACACGATGTTCTCCCAGAGAGAAGGGGAAAAAAAAAAAAAAAGAAAGAAAAGGGCAAAAAATTCCAAGACACAGAGCCTCCAAAGAAATGGGATCCAGATGTTGGAGATAACACAGCCCACTAAGCAGCCATAAACAGCTCCTGTTAGAGCACATTTGCACTTCAGCTTTTCCAAAGGGTCTCAGTTAATTACTGTGCACTGGCTCGGGAAAGCCTTGGCTTGGCCGGGCTGGGTTTGCTCAGCCTGCTCAGAACGTCTGATCACTCATTTCAGAGGTTTTTCGACAAGTGAAATCTCTTCCTCCCCTTTCCCAATTTTAATTGCGTCTTTTCAGCAGCGCTCTGACGTTCAGCGGCCTCCTCTTGCCCCTCGAAGGGAACCCCTCCCGGTCAGAGATCCACATCCCATCCCATCCCATCCCATCCCATCCCATCCCATCCCATCCCATCCCATCCCCTTACCTGCTCCAGGCTCTCAATATCTGCCCGAAACCCCGAGAACAAAGGCACTTCCAACACAGCCATGTTCGAGGATCCGGAATGCAGCCATCTTCCCGTGGGAACAAAAAGAGAGGAAATGGGAACAAACTCAAGATCCAACTCAACAAACGGACAACTCAGGATGGAGAAACCAACTCCAGAAGTAAAAAAAAACCCAACAAAACAACATTATTAAAAGGCTCTCCTCGTTGAAGGGCTTGTGGAAATACAGTTTATTTGGTTCTTAAAAATCCTCTTTTCTGCTTTTATTTAACAAAATTATGCCCAGCTCACAGAGGGAAGAGGTGTAGGAGGTGGCCTGGCACAGGGAGGCAGAAAAGCAGAGGGATGCAGCCCCTGTGGGGCTGCTTGCTTTCTTCTTCAATTAATCACTGATAAAATGCACTTGGCAAAAGGAAATAAACCCTTGGAATAAATAATAATAATAAACCCTGTTCCACCCTAAGAGGAGGGCTGCAGATGGACTGTGGTGGGAGAGGGATGTTAATTCCCAGCACCAGGCAAGGTCATTCAGCTCTGGGGTTTCATAAATGGCTGTTTCACCCCTAACTGACACTGAGAAAAGGGCTTTTGCTAACGAGTCAGCAAAGTCACTGCCTCCTTACTGGTGTTAAAGAGTTCACTGCCTATATCATCCTCTAGAGTATAACTGGAAACTCAGAAAATTCAGAGTTGTTACAAGTGTGCACAAATAAAACCCCACACAGGAAGGGCTGCAGAGAAAGTCTGCTGGGGCCACTGCAAAAGCCTCGATTTTTGCAGCACGGCAGAGGAGTCTCCATCCTAATGCAGCTCCTGGAACCCCAGAACAAGGCTCCTTTTCTCTGCGCTCCCAGCAGCTCCCAGCCCTCCCTCCTTGGCAGCTCACCTGTTTGCTGTGCACCACCTGAGCCCGGGCCCAGCAGGGCTCAGTAGCTCACGCCCAGCACTGAAAAAACACAGTTCCACAGCTTCCAGGACCAAATTTGCCAGCTCTGAGCTGGCTCCTGCCGGGCCCCTCTCTCTGGAGCCCCCTCGGCTCGGGGGGTGGTGAACTGGCTGGGGCTGGGATGCCACACCCCAGCCCGACGCCCACAGTAGCATGAGGTGGCCTGGGGACAGAGCCAGCTGGCTCTGGGTGAGGCACTTCAGGGCTCCAGAGACATTAAGCCTCGTTAATTCCCATCTAACTCCATGCTCCACTCTCCCTAATAAATCCCTTTGCCTGCATTTCCCTGGCCTCTGTTATATATCACAGCTCTCTGTTTTCCACCCTGTGTTCTCCCTAACCCATCGAAAGTGCCCCAGGGACGTCACTGAGCATGACAACACTTCATTGCATTCCGAGAACACCCCCAGCTCAAAGTATCTCAGTTGTCATCCTTAGCTGCACTCCTCTCTTCACATTGCCCGAGCAAGATGATGATGGAGCTGAGAGCATCATTACAGGAAGGAGGGGAGGAAAGGAAGATTTCATTTGCTTTTGTTTCCTTTCCAAGCAATCCATCTCCTTGCGCTGGGCTTCCTCTCAAATTTCTGTCTTTGCTCCAGCAATTCCCAGGGTGGGAGTTTCAGAACTATCAGCAGAGAGGTTGTGCTGGTGCAGGGCAGCCTCCTCGGTTACAGGCACTGACAAGGCTGTAGATAGAAGTTCACCCTCTCCTCAAAACAGGCTGAGAGCTTGGGCTGGGGAGAAGAGGCTGGCACAGTGACATTGTGGCACTTGGGGGCAGTGCCTCTGCCTCAACACGGCCCCGTGGGCCAGGGGCAAGTGTGGGACAGGGAAAAGAAGATCCCGTCTTTCCCTGGGGCACTGCAGCTCTGCTCAGGTCTGCGGTCGCTGTGTGCCCTTGCCTCTGCAGGAAGGAAGCGACAGAAACTGATAGGGGAGCCAGAACTTTCCATTAAACTGATAAGGGAGCCAGAGTTTCCCTTTAAACTGATAGGGGAGCCAGAGTTTTCCATTTTCACAAATCACATCTGAGCCACTCACTGGGCTTCTCCTGTTGGTCAGGGAAGCAGCAGCCCCCACCTGCCATGCTCCCAGTCACAAACATGCAAATTAGTTCTTAATTTCTTGGGAATGGTTTCTCAAGTTGCACAGCAGGATGCTGTGAGCCCTCTTTATTTATTCTGGTGGTGGCTCTCTCTCTCGGGTCAAATTCCCAACAACCTGCCTAAAAACCCAAACGTTTTGTAAAGAGATCAGCAACCCCTGATGACTGCAGCAGCAGCAGGGTGTTTAAGCAAAAGTTTAAGTGCATTTAATACAGGTCAAGAACTATTCTTGCTGCTGTTTGTCTATAGTCAAACTGTTTTCTCACAATAATTTGAGTTTTATAATCTGTAAAATGTGACAGAACTGCTCATGTCTCTATAAAGTGCTTTGAGAGCTAGAAATAAAACTTCTGGATTATGCCACCTTTAGAAATTATTTTACATTTCTTTATATAGAAAAAGGAGATAAGGGATGAGCCTTTGAGAGCTTATTAATAAACATCTGCATGGATTGTTCCTTTATCGTAGATTCCAAATTCATACCATGGCAACAAGCATCTTCTGTTAGGTTTTTGGTATCCAAAACTGAACACTAAGGAGCTCAAATAATAAAGCCAAGTCAATAATATTTATAAAATTATTGACACAATTAAGATATTAGTTAACCAGTTGAATTTACCTTGCTCTTTGAGGCTTTTAAGAAAATAATCCAGAACTTTCTCTTTCCATCCTTATACAAGCAAATGAAATCCCATTTGTCATCTTCAGGGTTTGGAGAGGCAATAATGAAACTTAGTGATAAAACCTCAAGGTGTTGTTCTTATTTCTCTACCTTTGACACACGCTCAGCACTGAAATGCCCAAGAATGACCATGGAATGACTCTGTCCTACAACCCACAGCGGTGGCTGCAAGTTCTGCCTTACCCCACTCGAGATCCAGACAGCGCAGCAAGAGAGAACTCGGCGCTTTTCCTGGCACAGAGGGGCTGATCAGCGAACCAAACATTCTGTGGGGAGCAGGACTGGCATTTCCTACCTCGTGCAGGTCTCCAGAATGACTTTGTACTCGCGGTGGTCCTGGTCTGAGGCTGGGTCCTCGTCGTCCCCCAGAGCCCTGTCCCTGTGCAGGGCTTCGGAGCGGTTCTCGTCGGCAGAGCCCGAGCGCAGCGGGTTTGGGGCCTGGAGGTGCTGCTCTGACTTGGGCTCCTTCAGGTTCACCAGGAGCTGGAAAGCTGGTTTGGCGATAGGATCAGGCACATTGTAAGTGACATCAATCTGCAGCAGGAAGAGGGAAAAGCAAAACAAATCAGAGAGGTTTATTAGAACTCCAGCGCCTACAAATGTCCCATAAGGACCAGCACAGACACCAGATCTCTTCAGAGGGAGGGAGTGGCAGGCACAGAGGCAACAGAGGCTTTACCACACAGTTCTAGCTCTATATAAGCTGTACCAGAGCCGGTACTATCACATTCTCTTCCATAAATTAAAGCAACACCACGTTATCTAACTATTTTGAGAGAAGTTCCAAGTGTAAGTCCTTCCTCGCAGCAAACTGGGATTACAAAAGCAGCAAACAGGCTGTGAGTTCAGAAATCATCTGCTCCCATGCTTTCTCCAGCCCCATGGCAGCCTTACCTGCATCAGACAGCAGCCTTCACCTTTGGCACTCACAAACAGCCCTGTTGGAATACTGGGGATCTGGGGAGAATCCACAGGTGAGACACAGACAAGACATGGCACTCAGAATGGAAATGAATATTAAATTTAGCTCTATTCTGTACAAAATATCTTTACAAAGGACACTGCAGAGGTGAAATGAATGTGGATTAGTCTCTCCACCACCTGCACTTACAACGGCAGAGACAAACAGCAGCACAAAATAAACATCAGGCATTGGTTATGGTGAAAAATGCCTTTAATTTGGAGTGCTGTCTCCTTCATAGCTGAACCCAGCCACAAACCCACAGAGTCCCACAGGTCTCAGTGCTGAACTTGTGCTTTTACCATCTCTGATCCCAGGCCTTATTCAGAACCCAGCTCACATGGACTGCTTTGAAAATCTGCCTGCACAAATCCACCTACCACTGCAGTCTGAAGAACTTTTTTATTCATCTTGTTAAGCTCAAATGTCTCCTGGTAGTCCAGGTTAGTAGAAGCCAAGGAAATGGTCAGGTTGACTCCTCCAACATAAGAAAGGATGGCATATTCAGCCAGAGCCTGCAGGGCCACACAGGTGTCCTGGGGGTCAGAAGAGGGAGAAATCAGAATAGTGACGAACACAGGAGCACGGTAAACTTCCAAGCAAATGTGCTCAGCTCCAGGTGGCAGAATCTTCCTTAATAATTTGTATGGCGAAAAAAACATGAGGTTTTGCTCATTTTTCATATCAAAGGCACCTGTGAGGACCAAGTCCGGTTTCCTTTCAAATTACCAGTCCAAGAAGGAAGCAGTAAAGAGCGCTGGGAAGTTTTTCTTCTTACCAGAACACAAACAGTTTCTGTCAGGAAGATGGAAACTCTGCATTCCTGAATCAATTGACAGTGCATGCATCCCAGCTACCTTTTCCAGAGGCAGCCCACCTGAGTAGATGAGAATCCTCCCAGTGCATTCCTTTGCTGTGAGAGCCATTTGACTACGGGGAGTGCAGAGGCCACGTCTCCCAGGAGCGTGTAGGTCAGAAGGGCATAAGATGTCATTTCCACTTCTGCAGAAACAACTGAAAGAGGAGGGGAATTAAAAAAAAACAAACGAACAACCACCTAGAAATGAGAATCTAGATGGGTCTAGAGGCAGCTCTATGAATATTTATCAACTGAAAAGAATTTTAAAAAGTTAAGAGTCTGTAGAAGTAAACACAGGAAAAGGGAAGTTAAAATGTCTGCACCCAAAATGCTTCACCTCCCTAAGACACCTCTGCCTTCAACAAGCTTCCCTTCACACAATAGATAACCAATAATAAAGATATTCACACAACAGATAAACTCCTTCTACTTGACTGTATCCCACAAGTAATTCCTCTCCCACTCCAGTTCTACTCTGCTGCTGCCCACGCTGTTGCCCTGTCCTGAGATTTTCATACAATATCCAGTCAGATCCCTCTTGAACATTGCTGCACCTACATCATATCCAAAGAGTCAGTGGCTTTAAGTGGCTTGAAAATTACAGCATCATTCACTGTTGCTGTGGCTTTGACAGTTAAAGTCTAGAAAAATCAGCTGAAGTGTGAGTGACCAGTGATACAATCCTTTGGTCCATTTGAAAACACAAAGATAAGAAGCTCTAAAATTAAATGTATTTGAATTCCCTCAGATTTCCGTTTCAAATTATTACTCCCTGATAGAATCCCATGTGGCTCTCACTCTTCTGTCTTTATAAAACAGGAGTGAAAGCTGACGAGACAGCTAGGGCTGAAAAGCCTGTCCTCTCCGGACCTGCTCTGTCTCTCATTTATTCTTTCAGCACAGCATCACCCACCTGCCTTTTCTGAGCTCTCTTTCCTCTGACAGTTCCAGAATACCTTGCATTTTATAAACAATTCACTGCAACACACGCAGGCTGGTGTGGCAGCTCCTTCCCTTTTCCCTGCCCTTGCACTACAGGTTCCTGCCTGATTACCTGATTGGGAGAGTCCATCATTAAAGCCCATGAAGGTGTCTTCATCAGTGACAAGGGTTCCTGTGAGGCTCCAGTGTGTAAAGCCATCTAGGAGAAGAGGGCAGTGGAATGTGTGTGTTATTAGAGCAGGAGTGCAGCTAAGCCTCTGTGCATGAGAAGAGTCAAATTCCACTCTTGCATCAGCTCAGAAGAGCTCCGTGCCCTGAGCTGCCCTGTCCCTCCTTTTGGGCAACCAGTCCCGGGCAAGGGGCTCCCTTTGGAATGACGAAGATGAGTCAATGTGACAAATCAAGTAATTCTTGGATTTTGGGCAAAATGCACCATCAGGGAATGTGAGGTGTTACAGGGCAAGCTCTGTCACTGCGAGGAAAGCACTGCAGAGCCTCCGAACAAGCTGAGATCACTCTGCTGGTTAGAGAATGGTGCTGCTGAGCACCAGGGCTGTGGGGCTGATCTCTGTGTGGGCCATTCACTTACGAGTTGGTCCCTTCCAGTTCAGGATATTCTGTGATTCTGCTGGACTTGCCTTCCCTCAGCATCAGCTTCACGTGTGGAGCTGAGCTCTCAGCCCTCTCCAGAGAGAACCAGGAGTACTCTCGCCTTACACAGCCAAACTGTGCCATGAGGAATCCCTCATCCCCCAGGCTCCATCCTCTCCAGGAGCTCAAATCCATCATTCAGGCCGTGTTTGCTTGTTCCTGCAAGGGGACAGAGCTCAGGGCTGGAGCTCAGTACCTTGGGTGATGGCCATGCTGTTCATCCTGCGCAGCGTGGCGGCCGCGGAGGGGCTGTGCAGCAGGGTCAGGGCGTAGGCAGTCAGGGCAGTCGTGTAGGGGTCTTCTGCTGAGTATAGGTTGGACTCCAGGAATTGTTTTGCTTTGTCAACAGCTGTTCTTTCTTCCTACATTCAGGGGAAAGAGCCCAGACATATTTGCCAGTCTCAGAAGATAGAATTGCTTTATTACTCGTTACATCGTTCCCATAAAAAACCAACCAAACAAAAGAAAAACCAACAAAAAAGCCAAACAAAAAACAACAACAAAACCCAATAAATCAGGAGAGATACATTTTGCTCCCTGCAGAATGGCACTGATACTTTCCCTAAGAAAAGCCATGCATCAAAAATTCAAAAAAAAAGGAGCAAACAGCAGAGCAAGAATGATCTAGGCTAACACTGAGACACACTTTCCCCTCCTAAAGCTGAAGTAATTCCATGCCCCTGCAAGGCAGCAGATGAACAGGGCAGAGGCGAGGTCTGTACTGTAGGTTTGATTGTGTTCCTGACACTCCGGAGCGTCTGGCAGACGCCAGAGGATAATAAAGGCCAAGGCTCCCAGGGGTCCCTGCAGCCAACAAACATGTTTTATTAACTCCCCCAATGACCTCACCATGCAGGAACGTGGCTCTGATAATTTATAGAAACAATTTAATTGGACTTGATGTAATTTGGTTTCCTTTGATTTCCCTGTGGCACTAACCTTCCCCTTCCTCATTTCCTAACTAAGATCATTAGGAACACTCACAAATCTCCTCTAGGAAAACCATTAGAATCCACAGAAACTGCACTTCTGGGGCTGCCTTGACACACAGCAGCCCAGAGAGAGCATCGCATCACTGCTCAGAGGGGGACACTGCTGACAGGGAGGCAGGAACTGCTCTGTGAGCGCTGCAGTGTTTTCTGAATTTTTAATGAGGTTGAAAGCCTTCCACTCCAACAAGGACAGGGGGTTAGGGGGCATCAGCTTGCAGCAGCAGCCTGGTCTCACTCTTCAGGCTCCACAAGGAGTGCTGAAGTTATCAGAGGCCCTGAATGGGCACAGGCTGTTCCGACACCTCCACAAACTCATGGGGTTGTGCCTGAATGGACCCTTCTGTCTGAGAGCAGATCACCAAGAGAAGCTGCAACATCCACTACACCTCCTCTTTCCATCTTCCAGGCATTCTACCTGTGCACAGCCACCACTGCCCTCTCCCTTGGCTGAAGAGCAAGGGAACATCATCCCAGTTCTAGTTAGTGGGAACGTGTAACTCTAATCTTACCTAAACATCTCCATTCTAGGGAAACTGCGCGCTGGCAGAAACACATCAGAGGGCAGGAGCACTGCTTTACCATGAGTTTTAAGGAGGAATCCCTAAAATACCAGTTGTACTGGAAGTTTGGGGTGTTTTTTCCAGCAGAATTGGCCATTCCCACATAGCTGTTTCTCTTCCCTGCAGTGTTCCTGCTCTCTCTCATCGCAAAGAACAGAAACATTTTTCTCCAGAGCCCTCGATCCAGCACACTGCAGGAGCTCAGCTCTCCAAGGGCACTGTAATCTAACAGCAGTAGCATTTTGGCCACTGCAGCCAAGCCAGACCACAAGAGTTCTCTGGATCCCCAAGTTAAACTGCTTTTAGCTCCGAGCCAGGATTTCTGTGTCTCTACAGGCAAGAGCCCAGGATCTGCACAGGCTGCACTCACAGCTTGAAGCTACGAGGCAGAAAACACTTTTTGCAGTAATTTCTGGGAGAGGTTGAGGGATGGGGCTGCAGGGAAGTGTTTTGCTCTGGTGGAATAATCATGAGCTGATGGTTGAAGGGTGGGAGACCACCTTGAACAACTGCAGAACAGATTCCTTAACTTTAGAATAATCCCAAGGCTTTCCAGCAGCCTCTCTTCTCTGGATGCTGTCAGTCGTTCTAGAGAGCACAGAACCTCTGAAGGCAAACAGCAGCAAAATGAAGTTTAAAAAAATAGAATAGAGAGAATTTTTAGGGCTGTTTTAGCTGAGCTTTTGTTACCTCAGAAGTGACACCTGTTTCCAGAAGAGATGCAACCACATAAGCTGTCAGGGAGATCTTCCCGTGGATCCCACCCTGGAAGGGCAAACAACACAAACCACTGGATGAAAACTAGAGGGGAAAGGACACTGGAGGAAAAAAAAGACTTTGAAGCAATACAGAGGATGTGTCAGAACTAGGGGAGAAGCTGAAGCATCAAATTTCTTTTGCTTTGCACACAAGGAGTACAAAATTTAGGAACCCAAGCCCACACTGGTGGGACCCAGGACCCAGCTGTCCCTGGCAGTAGCCTGAGGACACGTTTAATGCAGTTTTTGTAAGACTTCACATCTTGCTTTGTCTCCTCTGGAGACACCCCACAGACACGTTCTGATAGAACTTTTTGAACTGAAATTCCCCGGTTCTCCCTGGAACATTCCAGCTGTTCAAGTGCAAAATTCACATTCAAACTGCAGCACTTCGTGCTTTGATAGTAACTTTAACAATGCCCTTGCTGCATGTTGATCCTGTGTGGCTTTTACCTGAATGTCCTTGTTTAGTATCCTGCCCATGGCAGGGAAAGAACCATCTTCTTTCTGGTGCTGGATGATCCAGTCTTTGGCAGCTGTGAGTTCTTTGGGGTCAATGAAAATAAACCCACGAGACTGAGCAAAGGACTTGAGGACGAAAGCTGTTAACCTGTAAAAATGAATTAATCATCTTTACTGAGAAAACAAATTCAGATTAAAGTATCAGTAAGTGAAAAATCAACATTCTTAGAAAGCACAAATAAAAAAAATCTTTTTGGAAACACTAAATATTTTTGTTAAAACATTCATGGGACATAGAAGCACCTGAACACTGTTCAGGCTTTGGGTAAGAAAAGGATTAAGGTTCAACAAACTAAATTGAAAAGTAGAACTCAAAGATATATTTATCATAATTCTGGCACACTCTGAAATACAGTTCTTTTTTATAGGTGCTCATCTGCCCAAATTTTTGAAGTTTTTAAGCTAAGAATTGATATTTTAAAATTAAGAATCAATACATTTCTCATAAGAAATCCAGATTCTTTCCTAAAGCCTGAAGCTATGCTACACTTTATACAGAATTAAGAAAGCACCAGAAGTGTTTTTGGAATTCTAAACCTCTGACAACAAGTGTGAGCACTGGCCAGCTTCGGGGGATTGAGTCATTGCACTTACAAGCCCCCGAGGAATGGGAGGGTAGCAAACACTGCTGCCTGGCAGGGGATTTTTCGAGCGTTGAGTAATTCTGTGTCACCATATTTCACATCCAGAGACCGGGAGATGCCGGAGCGGAGATAAAAGTTCCCTGTCTCAGGAAGAGTGAGGCAGCAGCAGCAGCGGTGCTTCCCCTGCCACGAGCTCGGGAGGGAGATCAGTGAAAACCCAAACACGGAGCGGATGGAGGAGGCAGCTGACAGCACGGGCAGAGGGATGAGGAGCAGGATCTCCACAGCTGAGCCCTGGGGGTGGTGACACGCTGGGCTGGTGTCACACAAACCTCCCAGGCCGAGGGCTCCTGGGGGGACAGCACTGACAGGGGCCGACCCCGCAGATCCAGAATTCCGGCTCTCCTGGTGTTGGACTCTGAAAGGTCCCACACGTATTCCCACAGCATAAATCCATACTGTTCCATCCAGCAGGGAAAGGAAAGCAAAAGGACGTCTTTGGGGGAGTTTGAGTTGGTTTGGAAGGGTTTTTACCTATCCTGATAGAAGCCTCTGCCACTTGCAGAGACAGCACATTTCCCTGTACTGCTTCACATAAAACTCCATTCCCTAATGGAATTAGGTGCTTAAATGCCCCATAATTGCTACTCCAGTTGCAGGTATGATTCTTAACTACAGCGTTGGTGCCTGAAACCTGGACTAATTAGCAGATTTGACTCTCTTAACTGCGCCTGAATAAACTACAACACACCTCCTAACGCAGTCAGAGCACTCAGCAGTGCTGTACAGCAATTCTGCAGTCACTAAATATTATTGCACTGTTTCTGTTCTCCACCGCGTGTGATACCACGAGAGAAGCTGGAAAATTACTCCTCTTTCCCAGCCAATTGTGTATTTTTCCCGATTAACAAACACTTAGCACTTCTCTAACTCAGTTTTAAATAGCCACTCACCACATGCTCCCTGATGAGTCCCTCTCCCCAAAAGCACTGTATGAGCCATCTTGCCTCTTGTAGGTCAGCTGGCGCTGGTAGCCTGGAAGTCACAAAAGAGTTGGGGGAGTCCAAAATCTCCTCACACAGAGAAAAACGAGTATTTAAAGTGAATGAAGACTCAGACCATCTGGCACTTGTGTAAGGGATTCTGCTGCCCGAGGCAGCTTCTTATTCTGCTGTGAGTGAGAGCCAGCTCTGTGTGCCGTTTATCCAGAAATCTGCTCAGGATAACATCTGGGACACCGCAGCTCCTGCCTTTTGGGTACTGGAAATGCTAAAAATCTGATACTTCTCTGAAAAAAATGCACTATCAAAAGGTTTTTACTTAAACATACAGCCACTCTCCTTCCATTTACAAATGAAAATGTTCTGCCTGTGACATTGCAGCTGGATTCAGACTTTTCCCAAAGCTGTTGCTTGGAACAACTTCATGTAACATAAAAACAACAGCTGAGATCTTAATGCACGTGAACACCTCCCAGCTGCAAGGGCTGTTCCAAGGCTTGTTTTAGACATCGTCATTAACAAGGTGAATGCTGAAGATAAGAACTCTCTCCTGGAATGTCTTCTAAAGTTGAAAATGAAGAAAAAGTCAAAATGCTCTTTCTACTAGGAAAATAATTTGCTTCTCAAACCTGTTTGTCCATAACCATGCCCATCCTAACAAAGCCTCCACATGGATGCATACACAATGCACACTTGGATAAAGCTCTAAAACACCCATTGGAGTCAAACCCTCCAGGATGGATATTTCTGACAAGGAAAAGTCCAGACTGCAAGAAGATTGTATCAAAAGACATTTAATGCCTGCTGAATTCTGCAGCACAGCAGTAGGTGTTTTATTCCACACCTCGTGACATTTTTATGGGAATGGACCACTGTTTCATTTCTGGGGGTGAAGTTTCTCTGCTGACCCCTCCAGATACAAGCAGCTCCTCAATCCCTCAGGAAGGGCTGCCCATGACTCCCACACTTCCCAGTTGCTCTGTAGCCCCCTAGTGCTGGCAGGGAATGGCCTGAAAAATAGGAAGAATGAAGACCTAGAGATTGATGATGCTCTTGGTGCCACCACATCTTTGTCTGGTGGTTGTGGAATAGGTACAAATACGTGGCAGAAAGCCTAAGTAACGGTATTATTTTTTAGTTCCTCCAAAAAGTAGGCGTTAAACTAAATTAAATTGCTTTTTTCCCCTGCAGGCCTCAGGTACAATTTACTACTGAGTGCTTCCTGCTTAAACAGTTCCTCGATGTTCCTTTCCAGTGTGTATAAGGACACATTAAGTCCTTATATTTTATATCACTCTTCTCATTGTTTCTGTTCGTCTCTTTTTGGGTGTCCGTGGTGCCAATACTGCCAAGGCTGTGGGTTTGACCCCTGCATGGGCCACTGATTTCAGAGTTGGACTCAATGTTCACTGTGGGTCCCTTCCAACTCAGAATATTTCGTGATTCTGTGATTTTGAGCTGAAATATGCTTCATTGCTCTTGCTGTTATTCTTCTTTGCTTGTTGGACGGTAGCGGCACAGACTTTATGTCTTGCTTGCTCTTCTGAAACCTCCTCTTTTCTAAACAATCCTCTGGATGCTGGGACTCACTGAAGAGGTTCCCCTTTGCATTTTTTCCCTGTTCACCTGCTCTTTTTGTGGGAAAGCAGAAAAAATACTGACTGGTTTAGCCCAGGCCACTCCTGAAGAAGAGAGAATACACGGGAATTGTTGGGTATCAGCACTTTCCATGATGGATGATTACGGGATGGAGTTTTCTGGCTTGGTAAATCACAAAAGCCTTCCCATCCTAACCTTATACTTGGCAGGGCTCCAGTAAACACAGAAGGGTTTAAAACTCTTGGGGGTTTCTTCTGTAAGGGTTAATTAGCAAACAGAGTTTGGAGCCAAAAACCTGGAAGGTTTGCAGATTCATAAAAAGAAACAAAAGCAAACGATGTTGCAAAGGAAACACTGACTCGGGCCATTAACAAATTCCCTTTGCCTCACTGCTCTCAGCAAGCACAGAGAATTACAAGTGAAATGACTGGAGCCAGGCAAAGGAAGCAGCACTGGGCTCTTGCTGCTGAGCACAAGAAATATCTCACATATTACATTTTATATTTATATTTTCAGAGGAGAACCACCTAACCCTGTCACCTCTGATTTCATGACATGACTATTGTCTGACTCATACACAAGAGAGCTTTGTCCCTTTGGGTCATTCTTGGTTTTAATGATCTCTGAATTCTTACTTGTCCTGAGAATCGCACTTAGTTATAAAACTGTTTTGCACGTGGCTCTTCCCAAAACAAATGCTGAGAAAAACAGTGCAAAAACCAACAAACAAAAAAGGTTGTTTTGAGCTCCTTGGTGAAGTGGGACAGGACACTGAAAGGACAGGTAACCTAGAGCCATATAATGAAGGCTTTTAACTACACTGGATGCTAAATTTTGATTTTTAGTATACTGTTACTAAGAAAATACTGTTTAAAAAAGGTCCAGAAAAGAGCCATAACTCTAGTGACTAAAGGCTTGAAAAGACAATTTATGAATAAGGCAAAAACCCCTATATACACAGATTTTTACTAAATTTCGTTTTCCTTTACTTTCTAAAATGTTTAAGCATAGAAATCAGCTAAGGAAAAAAAGAAAGATAAATGAATATGCATCTGAACTAGGCGTTACTGAAGGGAAACACAAGTTACATATCAAGGGAAAATATCTTGCCGTTAAAATCTGCCAGCCTGTGAGATTATCCTGCAAGAAATGATGAATTCCCATCACTTGGGCTATTCTTGATTAAAAAAAAATGACACGACACAAGTAAAACTTCTAACTCAAAGCCTTTTCTCCATCTGTAAATTCAGTTGCAATGAGTTACCTTGAACCAGGTAATCAGTAGCTTCAACCTCCACCTCGTGACTGAGCTGTTTGGTTTTCTGCAGGTATTTCAGGACAAAAACATTGGGAGCGAAATGGATCATGTTCTGCTCCCCACAGCCAAAGGGCAACCTCAGCAGGTTGTCCAGGTTGTTCAGGGTAGGACCCATCACATCTCCTGTTTGAGAGAGGGGGAAAATGTTCAGGATCAAGCAATTAAGGACTACTTTTGGTGTTCTGTGATTAAAATCTGACTGCTCTAATATCTCCTGGCTACCACAGAGTCAGCTTAAATAAACTGTAACATAAGTGGGAAGTCCTTCAGCTGTTAAGTCTTAGCCCTTCAATCTGGTGTGGGATTAAGGAAATTCCACATTTCAGCATTTGATTATCCATGACTTCCCAGCTTAGACTAGTTTAGAACACGGCACAATTTGTGATGAGGATGATAGGATGATAATGAAATAAATACTTTGAATTGTAGCAGACAGTGCCCCTGCAAAGCCCCTCACAACTTTAAGCCACTGTCAACCCAAACAGGCTTCAAAAAAGTGACAAAGAAACCCCAAAGAGTTATCTGCCCCAGAATTAAGCAGTAATAAACCTCTTTAAGTGCCTGTGACTATCTTATCTGGTGTGCATTACTCAAGTACTGGTCAGAAGTAACAGCTGGAGCATCTGTTCACATTTGATAATGGGTACCTAAGTGATACCTCCTGATAATTGATACCTATTATTGAAGCCGTAGCTCTTTCTGATCCTGGAATTATGTTGTGGGGAACTCCAAGAGTAAATGCTTCATTGTGATTTTCATCAGTCTCTTCTTTTCTCCAAATTTTAAACTCTCCCATTGACCCCCAGCCTGTGGAAAAGCCAATGTACTTCACCTCAAGCTGTTTGGGGACTGTCCACTCCACAATAATAGATTCGTTTAGCACCCGAGTACCGTGGCCAACCTGAAAGGGACAAGAGACCATGGAGTTCCAAGAGCCCACACACACGGAGTCACTCTGCCACGCGTGCTGGGACACCTCCTAACTCAGATGTGCACTAGCGATGGAGCAACACGTCTCTCTTCCCCACCCACAAAACAATCCAAGGAAGTTCAATGAGAATTCCACAGGCTTGGCCTTCAAGGCTTTCATCACTAAAAACACTGAGGACTGAGGTCCTGAGAACACGACGGTGGCGAAAGCAGGTTTGTTCTGATCAAAACAGCCTGATCAGGGCATCAGAGGGAAAAGGCAACAGGAATAAAGCTCCTGCCTTCTACGCCAAGGAAAACCTGTTCTCTGTGTGCTCAAACTCTGTTTAAAAAGAGACTTCCAGAGCATTACACAGACGAATTCAGTACCTGGATAACTCCATTTTTCCAGCTGATCCAGAAGCTGCGGAATTCATCCCAGGAGAGGATACCAGGCGTGTCCCTGCTGGCCACCGGCTCTCCCATTTTGCTGACGGAAATCCAAGTTTTAGTGTTTTGATGTCCCCCGATAACGATCTCGGTCATCTCTGCCATGTCGTGGGGCCCAGAGGACAGGGCCAGGTGAGCATCGTTGTGGGCCTTCACAGCAATGTCAAAGTGGCTCATCTGGGCAGGTTTCTGCATGTACTGGTACTCGTACTTGTTAGGTGTGGAAATGTGTATTTTCTCTAGTCAGAAAAATAAGGGGACGTTGTAAGAATTAGAGCTCATCTGACAGACATGAAAAATAACCCATAACTGATGGTTAAATTCAAACAAACAGACCTTTCCTAAGTATGTGGGGTTTTTGCCAGCTTCTTTTAAAGTGTTACAATACACATGGATGTTTCTTCTCATCTTTTATTTTTACCCCCCTCAAGGCAGAAGATCCTTCAAGCTGCTCAGCTGAATTTCTTATGAACTCAGCAAGTGATTTTTCAGTTCTAATCTAGTGGTCAAAAGCATCTCTGTTTAGCTACTGGAGCCAACTCTGAGCTATCCAAATCTCTGGCAGAAAGGACAGACTGATTCCAGAACTGAATTTTAAAACACCAGCTGAAAATAAAGTACAGTCCCAGTTACTGTCCACAGTGCTGAATACTTAAACTGTTCCATAAAGTAAAGGAATTTAATGGCCATTTCCAGAAATCACTTGGGCAGTTAGAGCAAATTCATAATTAGCCAGCCAGGTAAGAAAGACTCTTTATTCACAAGTTCTTCCTACACACCATAACTCATCAATCACAGAGAAATGGAAACAAAGATTTTTTTTTATTTATTTTTTTTTTTTAATGAGACGAAGCCAAATGTTTCTTTTTAAAACTGAATCAAACAAACTGAGTATCTCATTCAAATCATGAACTTACCATTTGGGCAGAAGAACACACTGTAGGTGTATTCTCTGGACAGTCCCTCTGGCTATAGAAAGACAGAAATCCACACATAAACCACAGGGCTTGGATTAGCAGGAACAGATTCCAGTTTTACTTGGAAAATATAGAAATTATTTTTGCTGCTGTACAGTGGTTTATATCCCTTATAGAAAAGGGATGGCACAGTGTTCTGTTAGCTAGAGATGTGCTAACCACTGCCAGAGAACCTTCCATTTGATCATATTTTTTAGATTAACCGGGCAAGCTTATCCCATAAAATTTCCATCCCTTTTTTTCCTGAGCAGGACTGAAGATTCACCAGAGGAGCTCAGAACCAAATGGGCTCTTTCTGTACAAGCACCACTAAAGCTGGTTATTTCCAATCTCTCTAACACGCCATAAATCAACCTGAGGATCTTTATAAACCTCTTCACGTTTGATTTCACAATTTGCCCAAGCACTATTTTTTTTCTGAATTATCATAAATTCGTATTTTCTCACCTCAATAATGACACTGCTGCGAACATAATCCACTCCCACGGGGATCCTCTTGTCCATGTAAGAGTCCTCTGAGTGTTTCCCATTCTTTAGGGTCTGCATCCCCTCCTGACAGCAATTGGTCCCACCATAGGCAAAAGCTTTTGCTAAGAAACAGAAGGGAAAAGCAGCAGAGATTTTGAGATAGGAAGATCTCTGGAAGTTAAAGAGATCTAAACTAATTAGAAACAGCTGATTAGCAGTACATCAAGTACTGTAATTACAGCTCTCTCATATTCCCTTTATCCATATTTGAGTGATCACATCTAGAACTAGGCAATATTTGGACAGTCATGGGGCAGCAGAGAAACTCCTTCCCAGTTTTCAGTGTTGCACAGTTTTTGCTGGCATTATTTGCTGAAAGACACACAGAAGTTGTTGTTTTTCTCTTGTTTAAAAATTTCCCCTGATCTCTTCAGGGAAATGTAACTGGTCCAGCCTTGCATGAGCAAATATCACAACAGGAAAGCTGATGACCAGAGAATCTCCTGATGTTTGTTTGCGCATTCTGTGCATTACAGGCGGGGAATTTGTTCCTGCAATAAATGAGGTGGAAAAGCCAAGCTGGCAGCAAGTGGAATGAATGAATTGGGGCAATAGGGAAATAAGAATTTTCTCCAGAGAGAGGAATAAGAAGAAACACTTGTAAAACCCCTTCAAGCACCAAGAAGCTGGTTTTAGTTGTGTACTACCAGTGATGTTGCTCAGGCCCAGCTCGTTGAAGGACAGCACGATGGAGGTGGGTTTGGCTTCCCCGGGGGCCACGCACTTCTTCCTGGTCAGGTGGTGCTTCCCAGGGTGCCCAACAAACTTTATGCCTTTTGGGACAGAAATCTTCACGTGGACCTGTGAAAGTTTTGGAAATGTCATTCACTGGAAATATCAGCTGCAAAGCCAAACCGATCTGTGTGAACGATGTGAAACCCACAGAATGCTTCATAAAAATCACAGAATGCAGATTATTCATTCTTCAAATAGCCATGGATTTGGCTGAGAGCAGCACTTTCAGCTCAGCAATTCTACAAGTATTTCTAGGAGATGCTACTGGAGCTGGGCAGATGGGGAGTGTGAGAAGAAAACATCAAGGGAGAGACGATTTCTTGGGGAAAAAAAAAACCTTCAAAACGAACTATTTTTGGCAGCTTTTTGATTATGAAGGAAATTTTCCTCTGTGGTTCAGCATGAGCTCCCTTATTGTCTTCCGTGTATTTTTCAACATTTGCTTTTCTGAAGTGCTGCAAGACACTTCAGACTACTACGCATGTTTCAAACTGTAATTAAAGCAATGACATTTCTTCGAATTGAAAAAGCAATATTTATCTTTTCGAAGCATCTCTGCTGAGCTTACCTCTGTGTTAGCCTGGCACCTTATCTACTGTGACTTGCAGATCACTCACCAGCCGTGGTGCTAACCCAGAATCGAGCCAGGAGTGAGGACCGAGCTGTTACCTCTGCGCACACGGCCAGGTAGTTGTAGACAGTGAGAGGGATCTTGGTCTGCTCGCCCCGGATGACGTGGTAGGGCAGCGTGAAGTCGATGAAGAAAGGTTTGAACGTCTTCAGCTCAGTCTGGCTGGCAATGCCCAGCCCCTTCTCCTCAGACAGAGCCACGGCCTCCGTGATCCACGTGGTGATGGAGTCGGGCACCTCCACGCGCAGCTGGGCTTCCCCTGAGCTGTTACTGCCAAAAGAACACGGTATAACTTGGGCTGATCACGTTAATTACATGCTTTTTAATGAAGTCAAAGCACACACGGCCAAACGTTTTGGGGAATTCCCTGCAGATGCATATTTATAAGATAGCATCGTCTGCTTTGAACCTTACAAAATTTGGCTCAGTATTTTCTATCAGTTTTGAGACCTGCAAACATTTATAAGTAAAACAGCAAATAGTCACTTCTGCAAAACACAGATTCTTCCTGGATGAAAAACTTCATTTGCAGCCTCGTTTTAGAGTCACTTTTCTTAGAGGCAAATGTCTGCACTAAGTAAAAAGAAATCTAAACAAAACTCTAAAACAAACCCCAAAACCTAAAAAGAAAGACAAAAAATAATCCCAGACTGAAATCCTGGATAAAAACAGTTCAACAATAATTGATTTAACAGTTAGTGAAATAAAAGTGGTTTTTGTTGGAACTCGTTGTCCCTGTGTCCATTGCCACACTGCAGACTCTGCTTGAACGCAAGGACAAATGAGAAATTTTCTAAACATCAAGTTCAGCAACTGCTTGTTTTGATTCAGAAACATTTTGGTTTGCTGGGTTTTGGAATGACTGACTTAGAAAATTTCCAAACCTATCATTTTCTTCCAATGAGGATTGAAACTAATTATTAAAATCCAAACCTCTCAGTATTTAGCTTTCCTGTGCATACCACAACATGATGATATAAACCTGGTATCCTCTGCCATGCTTTACAATAATAGAAATTCAGTTTTGTTCTTCAGGTTTTGCTATTTCCCTCCTGCAAAGCAGCTTTGGCCCTGCCTGGAACAGAAAACATTTCCTTTAACACAAGAACAAAAGCTATTTCATGGCTCAACTGGCAGGGTGATTGGTGCAGTTGTGAGTACACCCTAAGGTTGTTTCCTCTCAAGTTCTTATTTATTCCCCAGAGCCTGACACACATGCTTCCAGCTCTGTAAGCTTTTGGGGGCATGGAAAACGAGGATGGAAGGTCTTCAGAACAAGCTCTGCAAGTGTCCAGCCCAACACACTGTCCTCATCTGCAGAGCTGCCTGATGCACACCCAGAACACGCCCAAGAGCTGCATTTCCACTGCTTTTCACATGAAAGCTGTTCATGCTTGAGGCACCAGTGAAGCACCTTTGCTTTGCTCCTCTAAATCAATTCTCAGTGAGCCTGAAGCTGCTGTGCCTGTCAGGAGCCAGGCAGCTCATCAGGTACTGATCTGTGTGTTTGTATCACAGAGGGGAAAGGATTAAAACAATAAAAAGTGGAGATCACGGTGCCTTTTTTAAGCTCAGTCAGACTCCAAGCACAGCCAGTGGATGTGGTTGCCCCAGCTCAAACCGCAGAGGGAAAAGCCTTGGGAAATACACTTGTGTCATAGAAACATGGGATGGTTTGGGTTGGAAGGGATCTTAAAGCCCATCCAGTGCCCCCCCTGCCATGGGCAGGGACACCTTCCACTGTCCCAGGCTGCTCCAAGCCCCGGCCAGCCTGGCCTTGGGCACTGCCAGGGATCCAGGGGCAGCCACAGCTGCTCTGGGCACCCTGTGCCAGGGCCTCCCCGCCCTCACAGGGAAGGATTTCTTCCCAATACCTGATCTAAACCTCTTTAAAGGTTAAAATTATTTCCTTTTAAGCAGACTGGTTCCCTAATACTGAGGCCCTCACCCCGACTGGAGCAATGCAGCTGATACCTGCACTGATGTGCAGCCCCGAGGAACAGGCAGAAGGGTGTCCTGGCTCCAGGACTGGCAATAGTCCAGCCTGTTTAACCGGACAATTTGTTGCAGCTGATGTTCTTTCCACTGGGATTTCAGCCCATAACCAGCATTAACATTATTTTCACACATGAGGGCACTTACTCTTCTGGGCGGGGGGCCAAAGTACACACTCATTTCCAGCCATTAGACCCTCCAGCCAGGCTCTAGGAATTTTTAGAATTGGTTTGGGAAGTTGACATTAGGCTTTTGTTTCTTCTTTTTTTTTTTTTTTTTGAGGATTGCATATTATAATTATAAATGGTAGAAAAAGAATAAATTCTTCCTGTTCAAGAGAGTGGAAATTAAGGAATGCTCCAACTCAGTTGTTTCTAATGAAATGAAGTGGAGAAAATGCAATCTGCAACTTTTTATTCCACACTCTCCCACTTATAATTAACTGCCCCAGCTTGCTGAGGCCCAAACGGGCACTTCTGGAATTCTTTGTGTATTTCTACAAAGCATATTTCATGCTCAATTGAACAGATTTGAATACACTTGCTCCAAGTTCCTGTCAAATTTAATTTACAATCATTTATTGAGAACGAGGTTTACTTGCAAACCTGGAGAAGCCTTTTAATAATTGCTTCAAATTATCCTAGATGTGCTGTTGTGGGAGTGATTAGTTATCTCTTAAGTAATTTTTTTTTTTTTCAGTTTCAACTGTACCCAGAGCAAACCACGATTTACGAGGCAGCAAACTGAGGTCTGGGGGAGATGTTCTTGCAGGAGATGACAGAGAAAGAAGGGCCCTGTGAAATTTGAAAAGCGATCAGTAGAGAATCAATGCAGACACAACTGACAGGTTCAGGTTGAAGCAAGTGAACACACTTCCAGAGCAGAGGAAATGCTGCAAAGACTGAAGTGGTAATAAAGAAAAACAACAACAATAGGGGCAAAACAATAATTTAAAAAATAAAAAAAAAATTCAGAAAGTGCCAGTGCAACTGAGTAGATTTTAAAGAGTTTCGTTTTCTGCAGCTGAAGAGAATACAACCCTCTGGATATAATTAAAGTCAATACCTGACATTGAGGCAGTGCCAAATCCAGGTCTCAGGGAAGAAGGTTCTTTTCCTCTTCTCTGCTCTGCTGGAACAAGAAATAAGTCCTTGCAAATTAATTCTTTTAATAAGATATTTTCAACAGTCACTGATAAATCAGAGTTATCACCTGACTGTGGCCCACGTGACGAAACCTCTGGCTGGTACAGACCCATTAAGGAGCGAATGGGTGATCACCCACAACACAAATTGTCTTTTGAAACAACCCCTTTGTGTGCACACGCACACCGCAGACAGAAATAAGAATCTAAAAAAATAGTACAGGTAAGACTGCATCATTTCTGCTAGTTTCAGAGGTTATTTAAAAAAAACCTGGTTTGTGATCCAAATTCTTTCACCAAACGGAATCCAGGGGAACATACACAACACGTGACTTCCAGCAGCAGTTTCTACAATCCCTACTCTGTATCCTTCTCCATCCCTTCTCATCAAATTGTCTTGATTTCTAGTATTTTAATAATTCAAGTCAGCTTTTCTGCACCTGTGATGCTTCATTATCTGTTTCTTAACTAACCCCTAAACTTCCTCTGCTAAGAGAGGCTTCCAGGGGGTTCAGGATGCCGAGGGAAGGCCCATCCTCAGGTGCAGCATCACTTGCAGTACTTCACAACCTTTTCTTCATGCAGACCCTCATTTTATTGATTTTGACCACCAGCTGAATGGTCCAAATCATGGGCAACGAGTGATTCTGCAGAGCCAGCTGCAGCTTGCAAATACTGCAAGAAATTCACAGCAAATTGCAAAGAAATATTCTTCAAAATGATAATTTAAGACTCTTCACCTTTGTCATTTTCCCAGAATTAAATTAAATTTAACAAAGCAGTGTCAGTTAAAATTTTTTTACAGCTACCAACCCACTGGAAGAGTTTCCCCACCACTGCCTTGTCTAAACCTGGGAGCATGGAGGTGGAAAACAGCTGAGAATAGAGAAAAAAACCAGCCAGGAGTATCACAGACAATAGATACTAAACACCAAATGTTACCTTGGTGCTATTTTGGAATGCATTGTGGCCACCAAGGTCCCAGTGTGTGGCTGGAAGGCTGGGACAGCCTCATCTGTGTACATCCCTCCGTTCTGCCTGTGGTTCAGGCTGACTATGTCAGTCATTACCACCAAGCCAGTTTCCTAGACAATAAAAATCAAGACCACAAGACAAAAACCAGCAAGGAAAAAAAGAAGTAAATAAAAAGAATTAAATAACAAGAATGAAATGTGCACTGATTTTTTTTTTTTAATAGACTCCCTCAATGCTATTTCAACATTTATGGGGTAAATCTTAATTGAATCTTGAGGATTTTTTAAAGCTTTTTATAAAAATGACTGTTAATGTGAAGATGCATGGGCAGAAGATTTATGAGAAAGCTCTTGTCTGACAGAAAAAAAGGCATTTACATAAGTATCTAACATCACTGGGCAAGTGTGACAGGCAAAAAAAATCATTACACATATTTTTCCCCTAGAATACAACATTACAGCTTTTCACCCTTCCCAAAAGTTTCCAGTGTGCTCTGCTGCAGGCAGCAGGCAGCTCTCTCATCAGGCATCACCAATTCTGCACTGCCAGGGATGCCAAGCAAAATGAAAACTGTCCACACAGGGAAAGCACAGAGCTCCTAAGGAAGCTGCCGGCTCTGTCCCCTAAATGCTCTTATTCATGAGACAGCAGCTCCCAGGCACCGCTGGAGAATGAGCTTTGTTCTCTGCACACACCCCCGGTTCTTGCACACCAGGTGTGCAGCCCCTGCATTCACACCAGCTCCCCCAAAATGAACCTTTTCCAAAGAGTTTCCAGCTCCCAGTCAGGAAAAAAAAAAGCAGCATCAGAACAAAAACCCCTCAGACCCCAGGGAGAGAAGCAGCAGTGGCTCCTGCAGCAGTGGGCAGAAACGAGGGTTTAGGGTTTTTGATTAAGAGACCGAGGCACTGGGGGAATGTGTGAAAGCCTCTGGGGTTTAAGGCAACATAATAAAACAATTTAGCTAAAATCACAGGAAGGACAAAGAATGAAGAGCTGGGGGAGCTCTAGGAAGCAAGGATCATCATTATCTGCAGTTATGTGGATTAAAGACATCAAACATCAGAGCTGTGACACTGGTTCTCGAGGCCAGTCTGCATTTCAGCAGATTTTTAAAATCCAGCCGGGTTTAACTACGGAAACACACCAAGTAAATATAAATATATAGCATTTAAGTAGTAACCTAATCAAGGATATAAAGGTCTTTCATGCAGATGGAAACAGAAGCTGGGAGAACCAGGGCAGGAAAGAAACGGAAATGATTTCCAAAGGATAGTCCAAAAGGCTGAAGGAAAGACTCACATTCCACCTTCCTTCCCTGCTGGGGCAGCTGCAGAAGAGATCTGCAAGCTCAACCGTGCCTGGAGGAACCTTCTGGTCCCTGATTCTCCAGAGCATCAGCATGAATTCCTTCACCCAGCAGGACAACTGGTGCTCCCAAGACTGGCCAAAATCGAAACATGTTTCTCAAATACCTTTGCTAGAACATTGCACTCTGTTCTCAAAAATCACTTTTCATCCTATCCCCCTGGAAAAACAGCTCTGATGTGAGGAAAAACCCTGGCCTATGGAGCTGAAAATCACCCTGCAAACATGAAAGCAATAAAGAGACTGCAGAGAGAAGGGAGGCTGATTCTTCCTACTGTAAAGGCGAAGCGAGCGTCCTTGGTGATGTCCCAGTGCCAGGGAAAGACAGAAGATCTGCGGCGTCTGCGCGAGGACATGCCTGGCCACCAGAAGTGCCCTTCTTCCTTTGGAGCCCCAAAAGCATCAGACACATCATACTCTGCAAGCTCTTGGAACACCTGCAGGGAAAGGGCAGAGGCTGCTGTCCTCGGGGATTTTTGGAAACCCAAAAGCTGCTTACTCAGGGTGGATGAGGGTCACAGGAGTGAGAAAAGGACATCAGCGATTAAAGCTCCTTCTACCTGACTGGCTGACAGCTGGAAGCCTGTCTTGAGCAGGTAGACACTCTTATCCACCGTGGCGATGCAGACACAGCTCGATTTGGCAGCTCTGACCTTGATGTTCACAAGGTCACCAGGCCTGGTCTCGTTGGCCGAGAGCGTCACGGCAACCTGGGAAGGGAAATCCCATAAATCCCATTATTATCCCAAAAACCAAAGAGTAACGAGACACCAGACCTCCCTCTCCACTGCAGAGCACCTACCTGGTTCTCAAAGGAGGAGTTGACAGTGAACTGCAGGCTGTCTGTGACCCCCTCTCCGTTCTCCCTGACGTAGTACACGAGGAGCCGGCCCAAGGGAGCCATGGAGTGAACAACTGAGAACCTCAGGAAGGTCACACACACCTCAACCTCTGCTGCAGGCGTGCTGGGGGGTGCTGAAACAGGAATTGTGGAGGAAAAATAGCTTTATTTATGTCAATCACTCTCTTCCTGCCCCATCCTAATGCTGTCAGACAGAGAATTTTCCATGTGGGACTTGCATTCTTCCCCTGTTCCTGTTGCACACCTTCTTGAGCTCAGAATCTTTTCCCTTTTTCTCTTCTTTGTGAAAGGTAATTAGCACTCATAACCCAATGAACAGCATGGAGAAGGTGGGTAGGGAAGGACTACTCAGTGTTTTTCCAGCCATAAAATCAAGGAAACGCACAATTGAGTTATCAAGCCATTGAAAATAAACAGAAAATGTTATCTATTGCTGGAGAATGGTGATGAGAGAAAAGGAATAAATGAGTTTGGAAAAGGATTATGCACTTTATAGAATCACAGAATGGTTTAGGTTAGAAGGGACCTTTAAAGATCCTCTAATTCCAGCCCTCTGCTGTGGACAAGGATGTCTTTCACCAGACCAGGTTGCCCAAAGTCCCACCCAAACTGGCCTTGAACTCTTCCTGTGACAGAAAAACCACAAAGCCTCTGAGCAAACTGCAAATGCAACAGTTCAGAACAAACCTTCAGTGCAGAAAGTCCTCACAAATCCTGAATTATTGATTACCAGAAGCTTGGAGGGTACACAGCAGGAGGTTCCTGTTACTCTTTCCCCAACTCCCAGACTGGTTACTAGGACAGCCAGACTTTTCCTTTGGCAGCTGTTATATCCAGCTTTCCAATCCCACCATTCTTTACCCCTCCCCGTTGCCCAGATTCACCAGATTTGCATCTTTCTGTTACTCCTTGTACAAACCAGGAGTCCACATTTCATTTCCCTTCCACCTGTGGGCTGTGTGATCTCCTCTATCCTGATCCGTGTTATCAGTCCAGTTAATTTTCTTTTTCCATCTCATGTCCTCTCCTCAGTTTAAGCTCAACCAATTTAACCAACTGCCCCTGCCCTGCCATGCACTTCCCTGCCACTCCACTCCAAGCAAATATCAGAATTTTCTCAACTGAGAAAGACTGCAGAAAGACCAAAGAAAACTTTCCAAGAGTTATCCCTCTTGGAGAATTTTTTTACGTGACTGAGGGCAATGGATTTCACTATTTTTCTTGCACAGAGTTATCTATATCCTTTAAGGAGCATCACATTAAGAAAAAACAAAAAAAGGATACTTAGGTTTGTGGAAATGTTGTTTTTCCCTGAAAATAGGGGTGAGTGGCATTTCTGGTGCTGGCTACCTGTTCCTGGGAAGCGTGTGAGGTCAGTGTTCTTCTCAAAGGGTGTGGTGGCTCTTTTGCTCCTCTGCTGGGTGACATTGCTGGGCTGCAGCCCTGACAGGACAATGTTCCCTCGTGATGCCACTTCGTAATGGAGAGTGAAGTTGCAAGGACACGTGGACTTCACTGCAATCCAGGCCTCCTCTCCCACCTGCAGCCAGGGACAGAAAAGCCAAAGATCTGCTCTGTTACGATGCTTTCGGGTGATAAAGCACAGAAACCTGTTTGGGTTCCAGCCCACAGGAGGTGTGAGCCCTCTCCTAACAAATGTATTCACTGAAAAGTGTATTATTACTTTAGCACTGTTCTCAGGGACTTTCTCCACAAGAAAAAGGGGCCTGTGTTCAGCTCTCCATTCGCTGCAAATCTACAGGAGAATGAGCTGGGGGTTGTATGCATTAATGAAACAATAAAGGAATCTCTGGAATCCTGAAAGTTAAGCCTTTTGGCACAGAGCAGCTGTCAGAATTGGTTGAATTTTAGACACCCCTTCAGAAGCCCAGCCCAAAAAAGGAAGGAGGCGGGTTGGGGGTGGGAAGAGATGTGCATTTGATAGTCTTTGCAGTTTAATTGTGATTACATTCGTGTGGCCGATACCAATTCAAACATAACCATTAAATGACTGGGAATAGATCTGAGGGGAAAATGCTTTCAAATTACACAAAGCCTTGATAACAGTTTGTAAGTCTGGCACTCAGGGAGGTGTAAAACACACAAATAAATGAGAAGAAAGCTGCTTTTTTATCTGGGTAAACTCATCTGATGCCTGCAGTAGGCTCCAGAGCAGCACACCTGGGCACTGAAGCCCTGCACCCAGAGGGGCTCACCGAGTGCTGAACAGCCCCAAGACAAAATCCCCCAAATCCCACCAATCCCAACAGAACAGACATCAGTCATGGGATTAGCTCTGGTCGTGTCTGGCTGAGCAATAATCACTCTGTGGAGCAGCAGACTTTCCTAGGAACACAAACTCCTTCCTTCTGGGATCTGAGGAGCAGCTGACACTTGTGTTCAGCAGGATTTCTTCAGCACCTTCCCCTCCTCACCCTCCTGCCATTTAGAGCAGAGCAATTCCCAAATAAAACCGTTCAGGCTGGACAGAAAATCCCAAAGAAATCTTTTTCAAAAGCTCTTCCTTCAGCACCAAGTGTTCTCCCTGCAGAATGTACACATGGCACAAACCTAAAGGGCAGAACTGGAACACAGGGAGCTGCTAATGGTTAAATACAGTGAGAATGCCACAGAGTCCAAGAGGTGCCTCGTGACATTAAATATTTGAAGTATTAAGAATTCCCCAGTGCAAATGATGAAACAATTCATTAAAAAATGAAGGTAGCTAATTGGAACACCCAGTAAGAGCTGGCAGTGCATGGAAACAGTTCCCACATCAGCTGGGCATCCAGCTCCAAGCTTTCCCACAGAAGAATTAGTTCTAATCAGGTTATAATAAGAACAATGTGTTCAGATTAGCAGTGTATAATCCCCTTTCCATACCTCAGGAAACTTGTAAAAGATTAATTAGCCATTAAACTTCCATGAAATGCAACGATAAAAAAAATGCTCCTATTTGGATACAGATTCTGAAACCAACCTGACGGAGCTGCTGATAACAAATCTCAGTGTGTTTATTGCCAAAACCCACTTTTTTTTCCCCACAGAGCAGTATGCAGACCCTCAGAACATCATCTTGAGTAAGAAGAAACCCTAAACAACTCTCAGAAAACATTACGCAACAGGAATCAAGGTTAAATCAGATCTTTCCTTTAGGAGAGAAATCACAACAACATTTATAGAGCAGGATTACATTTTTAGAGAGGCTCCCACAAAAACTACCAAAGAAGACAAGGCAACCATGTTCACAGTTCAATAAATGGAAGATTGAACAGATCCAGTTGAGATTAAACTGGAAGTTCCAGTGAGACTACACAGCCTTAACTTTGATCTTTAGTAATTCAGCCACTCCCACTAACATCACTTCCAGTCATTTTCAGCAAACAATCGATGTCTGACTGTTGCTGGAGGTGCACAGAACACACACGCAAACGTGAAAATCTGAGATGTTTCCCATGCCTACAAACACCCCTCTCTGAACAGAAAGGATTGGAAATGAGGTGCTGCACAGAGCATCAAGGGTGTTTTGCTCAGCAACGAGTGTAGCCCACATTTAACAATTATTTGGTGGCTAACGTGCAGCTCCTTCACCCTTTGTAATGGAAACAATAACAGTTCAGGATCCCAGCATCAGGAATGTCCAGAAACATTTAATTAGAACAAAGTACTTTAAGCCAAGCAATGCACTTGTTGCCGCGATGGAACGTGAAGCCAACGTACCTGGAAAGGTTTATCTGGTGCCTGGAGCTGGATGTGACACTTGCTGGGCGAGTACCAGCTGCTGATGGACAAGTAGTTGGGCAGATATTGATCCCCAGAGGGTTTCCCATCAATTGCTGTCACTTTGGTCTTAAAAAAAAAAAAAAGTTATATCTGAATGTTATGCATAGAAAGTCCATTTTATTCTGTGTTAATCTCTATTCCCTTCTCCCATTTTATACCTTCCAGTTTTCATCTCTTGACATCTTTACTCCCCAAATATTGGACCCCTACTACCATGTTAAGCTGTATTTGGAGAAGCATCTTTTCGTGGTGGTTATCAACATCAGTTCTCTTGGCAGCACAAAACAAGCCAGTGTTTGCTGTGTTGAAATCCAGAAGCTGAAGCTAAAAGGCACCGATTTCCTGTTTGTAGCACTGATTTATAAAGTGCAGGTTTGACAAGATTAGTTACATTAAAGCCTGCTAATCCTATAAAGAGCTTTTACCCACCTCCAGCCAGACATATTGGGCAGCTGTGGGGATGGAGGGGATTTCAAACTCCACCAGGCCATTCCTCGAGACCAGCTCACTCGTATAAACGTTGTCCTTTGGTGTGAGCTCAGCTTTAATCCTGATGGTGACTCTATCAGCAGGACTTCCATCTGGGTAAGTGACTTCTACCTGCACAGTGGGGCATTTATAGAACAATGGGCTTTAAATTATCAACAATCCCAGCCAGTGACAGGTGGGGAAAACCGCTGGGATCGAGTCAGTACAACTTTAAATCAGCCACACATCCACGGCTCTACTTTTTCTCACCTTGCCTTTGTAAGGCAGCCCAGGTTTGAACTGTTTTCGGGTGTCCTTGGAGTACTTGATATCAATCAGCTGTTTCTGGACAGGTGTGGAGTCATCAAAGGTCACCTGCTTGCTGCCATCAGAGCTGATCACCGTGGCCCAGATGTTGACTGTGCCTCGGAAGTGCTCCGGGACATCCGCTGGCATCATGTCTTTGACACACACATCGAACACAGCAGAGCCATCGATCTGGGATGTGTGGGGGAACAGAAAGGGAAGTTTGCATTTCACACCCAGACAGGGCCTAGAAGCCAAATCTAAAGCACGGGCGCTTGATGGGAGTTTGCAGCAGTGTTTCGGAAGGATTAGGATTGGAGGGAATTAACTGGGAAGTGGGTGAAGGAAGGAGGAAAGAAGGCAAGTTTCATTTTTCTTCCTTACTTGTGGTCTGGACTAACTCTGTCACAGTCCCTCAGTCTCCTGCTCTCCTCAGCCACATATGCTCTAAAGACAGATTAATACTATGCCAACAAATTCTCATCCCAGAAAATCACAGAATCCCAGAATATCCTAAGTTGGAAGGGACCCACAGAGATCACTGATCCAGCCCCTGGTCCTGAACAGACATCCCGACAACAGACACCACCCTGGGCATCCCTGAGAGCGGTGTCCAAATGCTTCTGGAGCTCTGGCAGCCTCAAGGGCGGGACCATTCCCTGGGGAGCCTGTTTAGGGCCCCACCATGCTCCGGGAAAAGAGCCTCTTCCTAGTATCTAAAATCATAAACATACCATGTAAAAATATGCAATATTTTTATTACGCTGGCCCCAGTTATAATATTTACTCCTTCATTTTCTGATCTCCCATCAGCAACAAAACAGAGCTGTGGGATTAATGTTAAAGAACACAGATCAGGCATTTTATCACAGGTGAGTCCATGGGCTCCCTCACCTGGGCGGTCTTGAGGACGGGGTGTCCCACTTCATGTCTGTAGTACCCCACACCATTTATAGTCATATTGACAATTAACTTCCCTGTCACCGGTTTTCCGAAAGTGTATCTGAAATGCAAAGAAGATGATTAATAACTTCCAGCTGGTTTCTTTTTTCCTGGTTATATGAAGACAATTACCACACTAGCTGCACAACTAGAGAACAGTATCACACGAAGTTTCCCAGATTGTTATTTTTATCATGTTTTTGAAGGCTCTTACATCAGAAAGCATCTGATGATGATTAGAAATCATCTGAAAAGTCTGCAGCAGGTGGGATCCAAGCTCCAGTGACTGGACTACAATCCACAGCCATGAAACTTGGTTTGGGACATGTTCCTACCTGGCATGAACAGTTCCTTTTTCACACAGTGAAAGGTCACGAATGTAGCGAGGGGGGTCGATCAGCAGCTCAAACTTTGGCAATACTACAGTGAAAAGAAATACAGCAGAATCTTTTCAAGCAGATCTCATTGCCCAAATCACAGCAAAAGCCCCCACGGCTCTGACAGGACCCTGGTTACGGCTGATGAGGGTAACACCAGCACCCAGCAGAGGGGTCAATCAACAACAGCAGCAAACTTTGGCAAGGTGACCTTAGCAAAGCTCCCAGTTAGCAGTGTCTGCATCCCTGAAGTACGTGGCTCTAAAGAATTTTTCCTCATGGCATTTTAAATGCATTATTTCAAGTGTTTCACCTCAAGTGAAAGCATTTCCCAGCGTTTTGTTCTTCCAAACACACCTGGGTTACAGAGGACTCACCGTATTTCTGCACTTCAAAGGATTTGTTGTAAGTGTGCCCCTGCGTCTCAGCAAAGATGAGCCATTCCCCAAACACCGGCTGATCAGACAGAGGGAAAGTCATATTGACAATGCCTGAAAAAGGAAACAACACTCTGAACTCTGTCACTCTCCAGCCCTTGCCAAGCCTTACTGAACACGACTCAGCAGAAGCAAAGGCAAAACACAGCACACAGAGGAAAAAATAAATAAATCTGGGACTTACCACAACAAAATGGCTTCAAGTTGTTCCATTCTATCATCCGAGACCCCCGAGGATCCTGCAGGGTGGTTTAGGGATGAGAAACATGGCAGTGAAAACGAGTATCACTAATACATTTAACTCAGTTTGCAACAAAGAACTTCCTTTTGGAACATACACACTTCACTAACAGCTCAAATGTAACGAATACCTGTCAAAAGTGTCCCGAAGGTACTTTACCAGGGGTATTTGCTTTCTGGAATTATTCAAGAGCTCTGCTCCTGTAAGCAATGCACAAAGTAATTGCTGTCAAGCAGCAGATCTTTGCCCTGTCTTGAGACACCTGTCCTGGATGGGATGACCTGACCTCTGAAAACACTTTCTCTCTGTTCCTAAAGGGAGCTCTACGGCCAGCAGGACAACTTTTAGATGACAAACTCAGATGAAATGAATCCTGCTGGTTTCGTCAGCATTAAATCTGTGCTGAATGCAAACGAGTGAATCCTTCTGCTTTCTGACAGCTAAACACGTGGTTTAAAAAAAAAAAAGGGAAAAAACAAGACTAAACACAGAAGGAACCTCTCATTCACCTCATAAGGAAGAAGGCAGGAGCACCCTTCCCTTGCCATTAATTTCTACTGTCCACTATCACAATGTTTGGGTGCAAAGATGAGGGTGGCCCTGCTCTGTCAGCCCAGCAGATGAAGGATAGGAGTGAGTGGGCATCGAAAAGAAGGGAGAGGGAGTGGGGCTGTCCCAGTTATAAGTCCCAGTGAATCAAGCCAGTTCTTCTCAGGCTGAAAAATGGGAATGGATTTCTGAAACTGAAGTAGAAAACAAGGATATTTGCTGGTGACAGCAAAAAAGCAAGGCACGGAGACCAGTTAAAGACACAGGGTTAGGGAGAATTGCATAGCTTAGGGGTGGGAATGGCCATAACAGACTGGAAAAACACAGACTCGTTCCTTTAAAGGCTACACAAACCTTGCAGCTCTACAGGACACGTTAGATGGGCACACAGATACTCACCAACACATAAGCTTCAATCTAAAGGAAAGAAGAAAAATAAAAGGCTTTATGAAACAGCTTTTCTGCTTTTTGTGATGAAGTGTTGAGTCAACATAAGCAAGGTGTGAGACCCAAAGTGACAGAGTTTAAACATCTCTTCTTTGCAAGAGTAGCCTGGGAAACACACATTTAATTCAGACTTTTAACTGGAAAAGTAATAATTTACACATCTCTGCACCACCTAAATAAGGTGCAAGTCTCTGAGAAATTCTTGTCTCTGTTCTGGCAGACCTGCCTCCTGTTTGCCAGCACTCGAAAAGTTTGTATTCTCCTCCAAGAGGAATGTGACTAAGTGAAAAAAGCTAAATTACAAATAAAACAAGCTATCACAAGCTATGCCTAAATAGGTTTAAAATCCAGTTCTGTTTCTGCATAAATGTACATTTGAATAAAATGTAGGCTACCAAGTATTCCATCATATTTCACAGTGTGAAAGAAAACAGTTTTCTTTACCCTGTCGTTGACCGGCCTCAGGTCAGAAGTCACCATAAAGAGGTTTATCAACACTAAAAAAGGAAAAGAGGGAATTTATTAGTCACCACAGCTGAGACTGAACAGAAGAGCTCGTCCTAAAGCTACCCTTGAAAGCAGCCCTAGCATCTGGCAAATTGTCCAAGGTCACTTTACCTTTCTGCTTGGGTTTGTAGACAGGTTTGTCAGTCTGGATGAACACCGAGGAGCCCTTGCTGTCGATGGTGACTGTGGTGTAGTTGTGGAAAATGTAGCCTTCCTCTGCCAGGTGCCTGTTGCCCCAAACCTTCAGATGTGCTTGTCCACGAAGACCTGAAGGCACCTAGAAAACAGACCAGGAGGTGAGGAAGATGCTGAAAAGGCTTTGAGCTTTTTTGAAGTGAGCAGGAAGAGCCACCTGCTGCGTTTTGGTGTAACTCTGTGTTAGCAGTGAAAAGAAAATGAAGAACATACTAGATTTTCTACAATATATAAACTTCAAAAGGAGGTAAATTCATGCTGGAAACATGGCAGGAAATTCTCTTCTGCCCTTTCTCACTCAAGCAAAGTGATGGTTGATCCATGACCTACATGTGCAGCTTCCAGTACAGAAGGTGTGTTACACGGGGAAATCAACCCACAGCTTTGCCAACAGAGGGAAAAACCCCAACAATCAACACAAAAAAAGTCCCCAAAACAAAAAGTGCATGCATGTGCATGTTCAACCAGCTCCTTAGAGAAATAGGAATTTAAAATTACATCAGGTTAAAAATGACAAAGTAAAAAACCTGATAATACAATTCCAGATGCAGATCACAACTGAGTATTTTGTTCCATCACCCCCCTTTAGTGTCCCAAAGATGACAAGCCCAAAATAAGTCCTAAGTTAAGAAAACCAACACTCTTAAGGGTTTGTTCTTTACTGCAGCTCCATTTGGCCCACATTTGAAGTCATAACCCCCACTTCACTCACACAGCATTCTGTACTGCCACTCTTAGCAAATAACCCCAACCTGGAACTTTATGTTGAGCCACGAGCCACTGATTTTCTTTAGTGGTGTAAGGGCCTGGCAGGTGAGCTGTGATGGGTTGAGTTTTGTTGTTTTCACTCTCCACTGTTCCTCTGGTGAAGGCTGTGTCCTCCTCAGTGTGTGCCCCAGAATGTGACATTTATTTGTGCCACAGCTGCTCAGAGAGCAATGCCTGATGTGGCTGAGGGAAAGTCCCTCATGCTTTCACCAAAAAATATCTTCAAATAATTTGACACTCACCTTCAGCTTAATTGTCCCTTTATCTAAAATATGAGAGAGAGAGAGAGAGAGAGAAAGAGTTATTCCCAAGGTAAGGCACTAAGATTTTAGACATTTGCAGTTGAGTGAAAGAAGACCCCACACCACAGAGCTGCTCCCTGCCCTATCCCTTTGTTAGGATTTCACCTGAAGTATTTTTCTTGCACCGTGTAAAACAATCTGCAGGATGAGCAAGTCGGACCCAGTAAACTTCTCCAAAACAAACTTGGTTCACACTTATTTACAATTTTTTGCCTGAGGTAAACTGCAAATTGCTCTGTGACTGGAGAGCACCCCCAAGGCTGAGGTTTCAGCTCAGGGCAGCCTGTGCCTAGAGAAGTGCTTTGCTGTAAAAAGGACCTGGCCTCTTTTGGGACTTACAAATTCTCAAAACAAACACTCAGAGGATCTGTTTTGATTGCTGGATACAGCCATACCTAGGAGTTCTCTTGAGCATGTGCTGTCCACATGTGTAGGCATCACTCCCTTTGAAAGGCTTTGCAATTGTCAGCCAGCTTCAATGACAACACGGGGACGACGCAACCAGAGACCAACTGCTCCAAGAAAGGGAATGGCTTTCACAAAACTCCCCATTTTAACACATAGAAGGGTTAAAACACGAGGACTAAAGAGCCTGATTGCCTTGTCTACACTACAGCTTCCACCACTACTGACAGTGGTACAACAGGGCTACTGGACTTCATTTTCACCTGTGTAAATTCACTCAGTATTATGCTGGACGTAATTAAAACGCACCTTTACTCACAGGACAGAGGTATCTGGCTCGGATTTTAAAGACTTATCCAACTACACAAACATTACCACCTCTCTCAGCAGCAGTCCTTCCTGAAGATGGGGAGATCATATTCCCAGCACTCATTTTGGAGAGAAGAAATTGATGATGATGTATATTTTATGTTTTTCTTCAAAATAAACTTATCTTACTCCTTATATAGCTCTCCACTGATAAATATTCAGGCATCGAAAGGAAGTATATTCACTATATAACTCAAGAGTTAATTATCTAGGGTCTCTGTACGTCTTGGCATTCCAAAGTCATCAGCCTTACATGTTTGAGATCACACACATCAAAACCACATCAGCACAATCAACTGAGAAGGTGCAGCAGTAGCAAATCAATTAACTATTAGTTGGATTCCATTATCACCTAAAGCAATTATTTAGGCGATATCAACGTGCACCCACAGGACCTCAACTCATAAATCAGTTCTCAAGTTCAGAGCTACAGGAGCTCACCCAGGACTGTTCCGTGGCTCCGCGACACAGTCTCTCCTTTGACCACCAGCTGGATCTGCACTGTTGTCTCCTTGACAGAGTTGAAGATGGTCACACTTATGGCTTCCTCCACCCCAGAGCGGAAAACAGAAGGTGCTGCAATCAAATAACCCCTGAGGAGCACAATTGGAAGTGGTCAGTGAAGACAGAGCCACGAGAGCGTCAGCTTCATTTGCAAGCCACTTTTTGTGTGGCAAAAGGAAAAGAACAAACTACTCTGTGACATATTTGCCCCTGTATGGTCACGTTTGTGGTCACCAGCAGTCTAAGCCTATATCTAACATGTGTAAATGTATAAATGAACAAACTGAGTCTAAGTGCCTTACAAATCCTTAGGATTTAAATAAAAACAGTAATGTTTATTGCACCTATATGATAAATACATTCATTTATTTATTATATGTAACAAACTAAGCATCCAACCAGCTAACCATAAAAGAGCTGAGGTTCGTGAAGGAATGAGGAGGTACCTGAACCTCTGGCAGAGCTTTGTAGCCAATGCTTTCCTTGAAACAATTTAGGTATTTTTGACTCAATCATATGGCTCCATTTTCATAGTTCATCTTCATATAGAAGAAGAGAAGGAACTCAGAGATGATTTTTGGAGCTTTCTAAACGTCAGACTCAACGCATGTAACACACCTGAACCTCCAGTTTATACAGAAGCAGCCCAGAAACTGCAGCTACAAAACTGGGCTCGAATTCCCAGCTGTACCACCACATTCTTGTTCGAACAATTAGATCCTGCAAGTTTACAAAAGGCATTATTTTGGAAGGCACACAGAGAGCTTTAAAGCCACCCAAAACGACCTCCCATAGATGCTGCAATGCGAGAGTTTCTGAATGGAATCTGCACCACTCCTCTGTGAATGGCACCGTGCCATGAACTTGTCAGCTAAAAGCATTGCAGGCTCTGAGCTCTTCGATGCATTGGGTTGGAAGCAACGCATTTATATTCTCTTCATGACACACCTTTCTGGGGTTTTTCTCCCACCCAAAAGGATTGTTTTAACACGAGGCAATTCCTCAGATGCCTTTTCAAGCCAAATTTCTCAGCCCATGCCTTTCTACAGTCCCATGAGCCAGGTTGCTTTAGCTCATGATTAATTATCACTTTGGGATGAGGATGATGGTGTTTTACAGCCCCCAAGTAATCTTTTATCAAATTCCAAGCCCATGTTTCTCTCTCAGCAGGCCTCATTGCCATGGAGATCCCATTACCCCCAAAGGAAGTTCAGAACTCTGTGGCACTCGAGTTAAATTGCACGGGGTACTTGCAGATTCAAAACCTTATGGCTGCCAGGTTTGAAAATTCATCAGAATGGTAATAAATAACAATAAAAAGTTACTACTGAGCCTGCAAATCCTTGGTAAGAGAGATAGCTGATCTAGCTGCAGAGGGAGAAAGAGGACCAGCTGCATTCAGGGTGAAATGATCAGATTTAAACTGTCATAAGCCCAGCACTGCGGTGCCATATGTGAAGCACATGTACTCACATTGTTCTGAATCGCTGAAACTCTTTCTGAAGTATCAGTCCCCTGACGCAACTATTTAAATCACTTAATAAGTGGCATTTGAAAATTAAATATTTAACTTGGCAATCAAAGAGTTAATTTGACAGGGACTGGACAGATCCTTTAAGCACATTTAACTAACAGCTCTGTCAGGTTACACCAAAACTTGGCAGGACGCGAAATATTTTCTAGTAAGCAAGTGAAAATAAGTTCTCCATGGCACTCAGTTAATGCAGCTATTCACGATGCTGACGGGCTATAATAAGCCAGGGATAAAGAGCAAAGCAAACCTTAATCAAAATTAACCTAAACATACTGGAAAAGAGCTGCGGATTCAATTTCTAAAAGTCAGAGAACTCTCCCCGCACTTTCTCCCCGGCTGATGTTCCCCACAAAAAAATCTTCACACGCTGCTCGGGAGCGCCCAGCGCTACCTTCCAACCACCCCCAGCACCGCAGCAGCCGGATTCCTTAAATAATTGTTTGCAGATAAAAGCTCCGCAGCCGCTCTCCGGAGCGGCTGGAGGCAGGTATCGCCTGGGAGCTTTCTTCTCTCGTCCCCCTTTCCCCGCGCTCTGCGCTTTCGCACCGGCGGGGACAAACGCGCCGCTGCCGGGGACGCGCCGCGCTCCATCCGCGACCTCTCCGGGGCGCTCCGCGGGCTTTGTTCCGCGGCTGGTGCAGCCCCCCCGGGAGCCCTGCCCGAGCGGAGCCGGTTCTCCTCCCGCCGCCCTGCCCGGGGATGCTGCCGCGGGGTCCCCGGGCTGGCCCCGGTACTTACTGGCGCTGGCGGGGCTGCGCAGCGCTCAGGCTGCAGAGGGCGAGCAGCAGCAGCGCCCAGGCTCGGCGGGGCTCGCAGCGGGACATGGTGCCGCGGAGCCCGGGCCACGGCGCTCTGCGCGGGCAGCAGGAGCCTTTTGTTCCCGGCGAGCGCAGCCCG
>VZTD01001218.1:252140-266576 GCA_013397725.1 Rhagologus leucostigma | reverse complement strand
GGAGTCCCAGGTGCGCTCAGCCCGGCCCCGCCGCCCCCGGCCGCTGCTCACCTCAGCCCGCCGCCGGCAGCACCGCCCGCCCGGCTCCGCTCGCCTTGCCCAGGGCTGCTGAGGCATCGGCGCCGCTGCCGCCGAGCCCAAACAGCCCCGGGAGCGCTGCCCGAGCTCCTCGCCTTCCTCCTGAGCCCCACAGATGGGAGAGCTGCGAAAGCCAAGGTCCCGTGAAACAGGACCCGAGGCACGGCACCCCCGGCACGGTCCAGTCCCGGTAACCGAGTCTCTGTGTGCTCAGGGACTCCACGGAGCGCTGCCCAGGAACTGCTTTCCAACCCAAAATCCAATGCCAGCACTGATGCTCCTCCATCCTCCTCATACCCTGGGCTCTAATCCATCCATCTCCATCCTTCTGTCCCTCTGCTCCGCGGTTCCAGGGGCTTGGGACAGGAGAGGGAGCTCTCACTGCACCAGCCTGAGGAAGAGCTGCAGCCTAAGAGTAGAGCTCACTCAAACCGGGAAAAGCAAACCCAAGGCAAGAGCAGAGAGTCGAGGTGACAGAAAAAAATGCCATCTCCCACCGCCCAGAGATATCAAGGAATGATTCCTCTGATCCCTGCCGGGGAGAACCCAGGCACACCAAGATCTCAGATGTGCTTCAGAGTGGAATTCTTGCCCCAGCAATAAACAAAAACTCTCAATGTCGGTAGTTTGAAGCATATTTTTTCCCCCCAATACACCTGGCTTACACACACAAACAGTGCTTAGATTTTTATCTTGTGTGAAACTTACACTCATTTTAATGTCTTCTCTTAAACATAAAGTCACTGACTCAGTAGCTTTTTGATAAATTCAAATTATCTTTGATAATGGGTAACACCGTGAGATGTGGCTACATTTTCCTACTTAAATCTATCCTAAACCAGCATTGCCTCATTCTTGTGGAGAGGCAGAACAAATCTAGAAAAAGAACACTTTTTGACAAATTAGACAAGATTAGACTCTAGAACCACAGGGGTCACTTCCCAAAGAAATTATGAGCTAGGAACTATAAGAAGGAACTTATTAGAAAGTACATTAAAGTGGGAATGTTTTAGGTTTTGTTTGGGGTTTTTTTTTGAGACAAACTAAAACAGACAAAGAAAAATCTGGTAACTCCAAATTCTTTTCCAGCTTCTTCATATTCTCATCTACAAACACAGAACCCTGTCTGCCTCAGCGTTTCCCTGTCTGCAAAGCAGCCATTCTGATGCCAGCCTCTCCTCAGGGTGACACTTCAGGGGATGTTGGGATCCTTTGATTAGAGATTAAAGGAGGCAAAATGAAAATGAAGCACCTTTGCTGTTCCCATGGCATGGCAGAGATCAGGTATATTTGGGCTGAAACAGCATCATGCTTTCAAAAATATTAATTTATTAATTACCTCTACACTCAATCCATAGCTTTCTAGAGCAAACCACAAAGGGTTCTTTACAGACTCATGATTGAGATCTACGGGGAATGTACCAAAAAAATCACAAAGTGCCACTAAACACCCATCCTGTTGACCACAGGAAAAAGCTTTGAAAAACCTCTGGGTAAGGGCTTTGAAGAAGCAAAAGGATTCAGCAATGAATTGATGAATGCAGCAAAGTGCAGTTCTAAAATGGAGCTCCATCATCTTCAGAATAACACACAAATGTGTATTTCTACATTTCAAAAAGCACAGACAGAAATCGCCCTTGAGTACAGCCCTTCTGAGTTGCTCACTCTTAAAGGAGAGATTTCTTCTAAATTGAAGATTTTCCATTTGATATTTACTGACTACAAGACTCAGGCAATTAGAGCCTCTGAAGACTGCAAACCATCTTCTAATTACGAAGGTATGCGCAATCCTGTAAATAAGGCTGGAATCAACTCGGTCTGAAAAAAAAAAAGAGGCTTTAGATATAATTTCAAACTATTTACTTACTGAAATGGAATTTTCTGTGCTTGCCAAAATGAATCCCATTCAGTGTGATGCAACAGGTGTTGGAATTCCAGCAGCCGCCTGCAACCCACATCTGGTAATGGTTAGGAGTTAAAAGGAAGTTCTGTAAGAACTGCTCATGTATAAAAACTATTCATCAGTCAGATCTATGGGCCATATTCACCCACCCGCTTGCACTGTGCATAGTTTGGATTTTTATTTCGTTTACAGAAAACGTAATTCTGCTCCTCATAAAGTCTTAGGAATCTCAGGCACTTGAGTGCATGGGGGGGATTGGTGTTGGCCATGCTGGTGGGCAGAAAGGTGAAGGAGGGACAGGGGTTTAGAGAACAAGGTGTGAATATATCTGTATTGGTTCTGAGCAGATCTAATTTACATCCTGATGGCTTGTATAGCCTCATCATTACTCTGCAGGAGAAGGAATCCTCCCCCATGTCCCAACTACCCCATAAATAAACTGTGTGCAATCCGAAAACTATCAGACAGGGATTTGTCAAACAAAAAATAATAATTCTCAAGTACTGCTACTCTCAGCTGGGAATTCTTTTACTTTTTCCCCCCACCTCAACTGCAAAACTGAAATCAGCAAGACAACTCACAGGAAACAAGTGGTAGGACCACGCCATCAATAATTAGCCCTTGCTAACTGCCTCAGTATGAGTGGTGTCACTAACTTGTCACTCAGATGATCAGATCCAAAGGTATAAAAGGTAATATTCACTTATTTAAAGATTTTAATATGGGTGAATTGTGCACATGAAAGATACTGTACTAAACCCAAGACTATTAACCATTTAGTTTTGTGTGAAGTCCTGTACACACTAGATTTCAGCAGAAAGTGCATGAAAAATAAAAAGGTCATCAATTTCCAGAATAATTTCTCCCCCCTTCCCAATGGAAAAACATTCACCTCAGTCATTACACACCACCAGACAAGAACAAGGCCTTAGTTAATTTTTACAGCATTATATTCATGGTAAAAAAGCCACACCTATTCTTTAACTCTGAGTTTTGTTCTCGCTTCGTGTTTCTGTGACAGCCAAACAGAGATAGCAAAAGCAGAAACTGATAACTGCAAAACAAGTGTCCCAGGCTTTGCCACACTCCTGCAACTCACCCAGGAAAATGGCTTAACAGAGACTACATCAGTCCAGACAGAGTGGCAGAAACCAGACTGATCCTGCCCCCAGGAACACAAACATCTCTAGAAGAAATTATAAGGAAAGGATAATTAAAGAGCGCTTTTCAACTACAACTGTAATCTAAGTAGCATATAACAGGATAATGATATTGAGAACATAATTATTAAATAGTTCTGTCAAAAATGGTTATTATTCATCTGTAAGAACAGGAGAGTCTGATCTTTCACAGTAATGTAACATTTTAATTCCTGACAAAGTGACTGAAATAGTACTAGGAAAGCATTCAAATGAAGGAATTTGAATGATTTAGAAGGAAGAGCACTGTGCTTATCAGAAGGGGCTGTCATTCAGACACTTGGTCAGAAATAACTTCCCAATTCTTGTCTCAGCTCCTACATGACTGGTGAAATCTAATTTGTGCATAGTCTGACTGAACAGTAGAGCCACTTCCCATATGCAAGAGATACTAAACAAAGGAATTAAGTTTTTATATCCTACAGGCCATCTCCAAACATACACTGTCTATATAAATTAAAAAATTAGTTACATCTGAAGGGGCAACCATAACACAGAAAATTTAGGATCCTGAATTAGCAGGAAACTCAGTTCTTGCATAAGCATTATCACAGAATTATTTTAAAAGAAACTGGTCAGAGGCACTTGAGCCCACTCTGCAAACGTCGTGCTTGCTTTACAGACCACACACAAATGCAGCGGAAGAAACAACCTAAAATAATTTCTGTGAGTTGAACAGGAATGCTCACATAATCACTGGAAATGCTCTTAATTGGTGTGGCTCAGTGGTGCATTTCAGAGCTGTTAGATCTTCTGCCGCTCTGGAACTCTTTTCATGTCCTGGCAATCCCAGCCCAGCCAGCAGTTTGTTTATCATATTCAGTATGAATTTCCGGATCTCCAACAAAGTGGTATTTACTCCGAGGCAGGGAAGACTGCAGTAATCCAATAAGTTCTCATTAGCCTAAAATGCAGAAACATCTGCTGGGGTCATGAGCTGCATTGCTGGCTGTTGATGAGCACAGACTCAGCTCCGTTTGCAGCTCCTGTGAACAAAGAGTTGGGGGTTTGGGGTGTGGTGAGGGGACGAAGGAGCCTCGGTGACTTCCAGGGCTGCAGCTCCACCCCAGGGCACCCCGGGCAGGAGGGATCCTGCCTTACCTTGACCCCGGAGACCCCATTGCAGGGAGCACAGGAATTACAGCAAAAAATGCCTTGACTCAGCCCTCCCGAGCTGGTGGTCAGGGTCTGGCAGCAGCAGCGGCTCTGAGGAGAGTGTGGTCACAGCTCCCCCAGACGCACCAGCACCCAGGCAGGGCAAGCTGCAGGGCAAACCCAGCTTAAAAGCTTTGCCAATCTCTTTTTAAACAACCAAGAATTTTGCAGGGGACAAATACTTCTATTTCTGGGCTCCCCCTTCCACCCAGGCTCTCACCCACCTGGCTCATTTCACAATTGCTTTCAATTTTTAGAGGAAGAGAATAAAATCCCTTCCCCCAAAAAGTACCTTAACACACACGAATGTTAACAATCGGTCAAGAACTTCTAGCCTAAAAAATGAATAAATAGGTTATAAGTACTGCACACGTGCAGACAAAACAAAACTAAATCTACATTGATACAAGTTACAGCAGGGAGAACATTATTAGTTCTACAGAGGAAAAAAAGACACATAACCTGAATAAAAAGAGCCCTTAATTTGTTTAGGATTCCAACCGATTTAGAGCATGTGACATTGTCAGAAAATAAGTGGAAAATACAAAATAAGTGGTGTCACATCTGTTTAGTTCCTGCTCCAGTGATTCTGCAGTTCTTTGTTGTTGTTTGTACAGTGTTAAATGACAGCAGCCAATTCTGTGGTTATTTCAAGGTGGAGGAGCCTAAAAGACTTCTGCAAAGAGCCAAAACTGGACCACTTAGAAAGAACATTTATGAAAATCAAGAAAAAAATCTCAGTTCAAACTAGTTTAAAACTCTTTCCTGGAGAGGCTGAGCTGCTTTAGCTAACACTTGTTGTACCATTTGTACAAAGAATTACACAAGTGTTCAGTTTAAAGAAAAGAATGGCCAGAATGCTGAAATTAATGCCTCTGATTCTTCTGAAACAATGAGTGCACATCCCCGGGCACAGAATTGTTCTGTAGCAGCAGTTTGGCTCCAGCCCCAGGACTCCCCTTTGCCTTGTGGGAGGATAACGAGTGCAGCGAGTGCCGCCTGCAGCAGCGGGGCTGAACTACTGCCCCCGAAAGATTTACAGCCTTTAATTGTGCTCACAGCAAGCACCTCCCCGGGGGGAGAACCAGCAGCATTCCACTGCTTTTCAGAGGGGAAATGTGCATTGCTGGCTGTTGCTTAAGTAACGTTTGGGTGTAGGTATACACATCCAATAGTATCTCAAAGGTAAAAAGTCACTTGACTGAAAAGAATGGGTTTAATTTAAAAGTATTTCTTGAAAGAAAAATACTTTTTCAGACCATCAGTGAGGTGTACTATCAAGAAATCCTAGGAAAGACATTCTGATATGCCTATGCAGAGACATTATTATCAAGACCTACAATATTGATTTCAATTCCATCCCTCTCCTCTCATATTTAAGACGACCCTTCCCAGCTTTCAGTCTCAGAATTGACACACTGATCATAAAGAGGTTAAAGGTGTGAGGACACATAGCCCAGCAATAATCCAAACCCAGCAAAACCAGTTTCATCATATTGGAGCCTTTCTACCCCCATCTCCATCCACCAAAACTAACCAGCCCACACATTTACAGCCAAGCTGACTTTGCTGGGCAAAGTTCCCCATCCAGTGGCCAAATTCATGGATGCAGCTCATGTTCCTGCCCCAGAACTTGATCCAGCTGTATCCAGCACCTATTGCTGATGTGCTGAATTGCAGCCACACAGGTGAACTACCAGGTGCAGATCATCTGTGAGGAAAAAGAAATAACAGACAGATATCCTAAAATAACACTGGTTCACAGAGAAGCTGCTGCTAAGAAAATGACACCGACATTGTATGCAAGGAGGGTCTGAACAGTTTGTTTTATGGGTGTGGCACATCTACTGATCCAGTTACTTAATTTACTCCTACTGTTTAATAAAAGGAGACAAGAATCTAGTTAGACCCCTAGTAGTGCCAGAAAGAAAGCCTGAACAGCACCTGAAGGAGTGCAAGGATAATACTCCAGGTATCCTAGGAGTAGGCCAAAAAGCCTTATAGACACAGCTTAAGCTAGAAATGTGAAAAACCATCACAGAATGAGGTTCCACAGGTTGAAGAATACAGGTTGCAGCATGTCTTCCAGAGAAAAATGCATTCCGTGTACAAAAAGGAAAGTATGTTGAAGAAACATGCCAGATGTGGCTTGTATGTTCACAGCACAGCACCCTCACTCAGTAATTAGGTTTGTGGTTTCTTTCCACACTTCCAATCCTCTGGCCTCAGTACTCGGGGTGCTCATGGCTGACCACTGGGACCACTTGGTGTGTACAAGTCCATCACTGGCCCGTGTAGCATTAGCCCTAAGTAAGCCCAGAAGGAAACAAAAGCTGCTGTAGGAGATCAGTGAACATATTCAAACTTGAAGGCTACTGATAGAGCAGTGGAAAGTAGCCTTTATTATTAAAAAGAATAAAGTCCTTAAAGAGGAGTCAGGTTTTTATAAAAGCATTTATGATTTCAATAATTTATTCACAAGGCAATTAGGCAACCAGTTAACAAAACTTCTCACTTGTTTGAAGTGACCAGGCACCATCCAAGCAAGTACTTTGTACCCACACGGCACATCCAGAAATATGGGACAGTTCAAAGCTCCTGCAGAAGTTGTTCAGTGAGCAACCAAAGGTCAGGCTGTACATTAACACAGGTCAGACTTGCCAGGAATAGCACTTTCTATAATTTACCTTTCAGTACTGTCAAGGCAGAAAGTGATGGAAAATCTGTCACAGAAATCCACGTTAAAAGAGAGCGGCAATGTCTCCCTGTGGGACAGGCTGCAGAACAACCCTCCAATTTCTGTATCAGTGAGCACCCCTGCTGCTGGCTTCACTGACAATCTGGGCAAGTTGAGTGTCCATACAAGAAGCAAAAGGATAAAAAGTCTGCTGGCATTGAGTTAGTATATACCCAGTAGTAAAACAGTACATAAACTTAGTTGAAATACCAGCGTTTCACAACATCTACTCCATGATTCTCTTCGCACACGTATTGGTTATGCAGAGAAACTTCTTTACTGGCTTCAAACGACAGGTTCTGCACGTCTGTGAAGCTCCTGGAACACATGAAGCTAAATCAGTGACTCTGAAGGACACTAAGTCTGCTTTAGCCCAAAGACTGCATGCCTGGACATTTGCATCTTTCTCCTACTACGGCCCCACAGAAGAAAAAAAAATGTAAAATGTGAATTTTCTTCTCAAAAGCAAGAATTGGGAGAAGAGATGGAGCAGTTTGCAGGAGGGGGAGATGAGTGGCTTAACGATCTATTAATGTTCAGATTCTAACTCTAATCTCTTCTGGGGCAATGAAGGAAGGAAAGGACATTAGTCATGCTTTATCTCTTCCTCATCCTCCCAGTGATGCTTTGTATTTGTTGTCACAACAGTCGAGGAAAAAACCCTTCTCTGTGCTCCTTGTGCCTTCTCAAGGATGATACACTTGAAGGGTTGTTACTTGAGACAGTTTCCAGTTCACTTTTCTGTCTCCTGGCTTTCTCCACTCCTACATATCTGCACTTACCAAGTGTACTCTCGCTCACAGAAATTCTCAGCTGAAGTGTCAGAGAATGGCACACTGAAATGGCTCACTTGGAGAATGAAACCAACCCCAAACATCCTACTTTGACTGTAGGCAGGGCAGGGACAGAAATACAGATGACTGCTACAAAGAGAATTACACTTAGTGCTACCAAACCCTCAGTTAATCCTCCTGCAGTCTGTGTTCTGGATATATTCTGGCAAGGTCTATAGTTTTTCCTCTGAACATTTAGTGACAGCCAAATTTCACCCAGTTTTTTCACCCAGTTGTTGTGATTACCTTTGAAGCCCTTTATTCAGTTGCTGAGACACTTCTTTAAGCTCTTTCAGTGCACTAAGTGCTTTTGCACTATCTTCTGAGTGGTTTGGCATAACTTCTGTCAGAAGCTCCTGTGTGATCGTTAATTGCTTTCCCAGTTCATCTGGAAGATGAGATGTTACAGGTATTACTGAAAATGCACTGGGCACCAGTCAATACAAGATATTAACAGCTGGAGTAACCCAGAGACAGGTGAACTAGATGCCAAAAAACTACTGTTCAGTTCTCATAAAAACACCATGAAACTGTAAAAGCCAAATTATTTTTCACTATTGTGACTAGCACCAGCAACAGGCTATTAAAATTGCTAATCAAGCTCTCATTTAGAGTATGTCAAAGATTTTTAAGACAAATGTAAGAGAAAAAACAAGTGCAAGATTATTGTAAATGGTTTAAGAATCTTGTTTTTTGCAGACCAGCAGTTTAGAAGCGTAACTTTTTGTCCAGACTTCAATACAAAATGCAAGTACTAATTTATTAAACATTCTCTGAAGACAGCACACAATAATATTTAAGCTCCAGTTCTGCAAGAAACATGAGCAAGAAGTCTACCCAAGCAACTGCGCCCCTCAAACACAGAAGCAAGAAAGATCACAGTATTCCTACAATTTGTTTACACTGTAGGAACAAGAGAAGAGGAAGAATGCCACGAATACAACTAAAATATATAGAAACTTGCTAAAGAAGGTGTATATGAAGACTGAGCTAACTCAAAAAGTTAATTTCTTCTCTGCTGAACGATAAAAAACTGTGTAGTTAAGTGTTTAAACAGAGATAAGAATTACACATAGCACAACATGTGACTATTGCTGCAGCCCAGTGTCCACACAAGCTCTAAGAGCATGCAAAGCTCCTCCAGTGGCCATAGACAGACGTAGCAATAACAGTGTGAGAAGCTTTTTTAGCATGAACCCACTATATCTGAAAGCAAATTTGATAAATCAAATTTTCATACCAAGGTAGGTTTGCTTATCTCCTTCTATGTGAATGTTCTTTATGGGTAATTCATGTCTCGTAGCATCCAGGCAAGCTGCAAAGCTTTTATATTGCTCTTTAAACTGTTCACAGACAGCAACAAGGGGAGACAGCACTTCTATCTGGAAGAGACACACACTGAACCAACACTTCTCCAAAAGCACATCTTTTGTAATTGCACACCTGGCTCACTACAGAAAAATAAATTAATTATTCATTAGAAACCTGTCTTCTTACAACTAGGCCAGAACTACTTGTGGCTAACACATACGAACAAGACAAATAAACAACAGAAGATGTTCACTTCTCATTAAGGGGTGGTATCTCAGCTCTAACCATAACTGGAGTTGCCTAAGTTCAGGATGTTCATGTGGTTTTGGGTACTTTCATCTCCTGTGCATCACCCAGACCCTGCCCTGGCAGCCACTGCAATCTCTGCCCTTGCCCAAGAGCTCCAGCTTCTCCTTCCTGCCTGTCCACGAGGGACAACACAACAGTGACAAAGGCACCTGCTCAGGTACTGCAGAGCATTACAGGCCTCAACAGGAAGGAGATACTTGTTTTCTTCAAGATGCATAAAATTGCACCCCTGCAGGCCACAGAAGCAGAGAAATTTCCTCCGGATAAAGGACTACTTCATAAATGAGTTTGTGTAACTATCAAGAGAAACATAAATCCTGCTAAAACGTACCTGTTTGTCTAATGTTTCATTGAGCTTCTGCTCTCTCTCCTGGAGCAGAATTTCACGTTTCAGCTTCCAGAGCTTCTCCTGTTGTCTCTGCTTTTCTTCACACAACATTAGCAAGTTTTTTTCTGCTTTTTCCTCCATCTTGGCAACATTTTTTTCTGCCTATTACATGCCAAAAATATTCACAATTAAAGCAATGCTACATCTAAGCAATTAGCATATTCTGAATAAACAAATGCAAGCCTCAGACCAGGCCAAAGAGTTTCAATTAATGAACAAGAGACCTCACACACTAAGCACAGAACATCAGAATTAAAGACCCCCTCAAGACTCTTGCCCCACCCCTGCTCCTTTTCGTAAAGGAAAATACACATAGCACTGAGGGAACAAAGTCACTGCTACAACCTTGAACTCCAGACAGACTCACAGTTTTCCCAAAACTTCTGCATCCCTCTAATTCCTAAGAACCAGCACTAGCTTAATAAACTGGCACTGAATTCACTCTAGGAGTTTTCATAGCAAGTCTTATGATGTTACAAATCATAAACATATACGTCACAAAAACTTTAACTTTTACAGGTCAGGAAGCATTTAAAAAATGATCAGTATCAAGTTCTATCTGAAATACCAAATACTTGACTAACTCTCACCTTTATTCTTAAGTAAGTTAAAAGCAGTGTCTCAGATTCCAGCTCTGCCATCGGATCACAAGAATCAGTTTCCTTCAGAAAAGAAAAGAATATTCTACGCCAACTGTTTTTTCAGCGGTCAGATTAATTACCAAATAAATTACCAATAGTCCAATTCATGCCTGGAATCAACACCAACAACAGGCAGCTTGATGAGACAAGTTTGTGGGTTTAAACACTCATGCTAATTAAAAAAACCTCCTTGTTCCACCACCTTTTATAACATTTTCAGCAGACTTTCATAATTCTGGTTAAGAATTTGAAGTTTCAGTGCTACACTGAATGAGATCCCTAAATAAGGCACTTTATATTAAATTGAACCGGTGTTAGTTCTCAGAACAAAAATGCCAAGAAATACTTAAAGATAACGTGATATAATTACAGAGTATGGGCAGGAATGCAAGAAGAATCCACCTGAGGAGATGCAATAACTGGAACAGATTCTTTACCACAAGAAATGGAAGGAAAGCCCTGGTCAGTGTCCAGATATCTGATAAACACACCAAACATTGCCAGCAGTAGAACTGACTTCTGCAAGGAGGCTTTAGATCATCCCAGGACCTTAGCTGTAACTCAGGTTAAAGATAAACACAAAATATTTGTTTCAACATAAATATCCTCACCAGTGAAAGCAGTGAGACTCACCTCATCATCATCATCAGTCTCTCCGGTTATTTTCTTTGTCTCTGAATCCCCTTCTGAAGCAGATTCTGAATGAGAACTCTTCTTGGGGTCAGTTTTACCTGAATCACAACAAGTAAGTTAGTGTGCTCTTCTGTCAAGGTCTATAGACCATCAGGTTCTTTACAGGCAGACATAACTTCAAAATTATTGTGTATCAGTAAAGAAGATCTGAGCTCTATTTTTGGCTCTAATATACTCATGAGCAGATGTGGATCACGTGAGCATTGAGTTTTAAGTGACAAACAGGTGTGATCCACTTTTCAGAAGGGCTGACCAGGTGGGTACCTGTTATAGGAACAAAGACTCAGGAGTACTTCATTCTTTACTTTTTGACTTTAAACAGAGCACTCAAAAGATACTAGAATCAAGAGGTTAATTTAAACTCCAAAGGTCTTAGTACCTCTGCTTAAAACCCTTTTGTGAATATACAAGAATACAACAATTTCTTATCCCCAGATTTCAGCACATACATTAAAAATAAAAAACCCCCAGAAATTGAGTATGAATGGAAATTTACCATTAATAGCAGAAATATCAAGGTCGGGTAGCTTCATTTTTTCTTCATCTAATAAAGTGGACTGCAAGTTACCCTTCTCAAAACAACTCTGATTTAATGAGCTATGGTCAACACCTGTAGAAAGAACCTGTTATCAGACTAAAAGAATTAGAACAGGTTCAGCACAAGTGCACAATTCCAAGCTGCAGAGGCCCAGGGAAGCTGATTTGGCCGCATCCTCCCCACTCACACCCCACTATGACCTGAGAAATGCTCGTTAGGCCTCGGCCTTGATGAACTGCACCTGGACAAGGCGGCTCTTGAGCTTATCAGAAACACTCTCTGTTCCCAGGAATGTCTAATGAGCACCTGTTTTCTAAGGAACAGCATTAAAAACTTATTCTTCTTGAACCTCCAAAGAAAGTTACCAACTGGAATTGCGGCCAGAATGTAAAATTACTATGACTAAAGCCCACTCTCTAACGACCCCATAAACAGCAGTTCAAAGTGAGACCCTCTGAGGTCCCAATTCACAGAAAACAAGGGAATAATTTGTCTCAAACACCAATAACTAGATGGATGTGGAGACAACCAAGGACTGTCAGTAACACCAGACAGGAATTGTTGGCAATAACAAAAGAAATAAAAATGGACGGTCTTGCAGACAGAGATTTTCAGTCACTCACATTTGGTTTAACAGAAAGACTAAATAAAAAAAGCGGAGTAATGGTGAGGGCATAGGAAAAGAACAGTTCAAAACCTTGTGCAGAAGGCAAGAAAGATACTTATTTTAGACAACCCAATCACTCAATTCCAGATCCAGGACCTGGTTTCTTTCTCTTAGTCCCACATCACGTTTCTTAATTTCCTTTGCATACAAAAAATAACTGTCAGCGATGCAAGTAATACAAAATATCAGTATCTTAGAGTTGCTAAGAGTTTCATAGGCTGGAAATACAAAAGAACAGCTTTTAAACACTGGTAAAACCTACCAGCAGAAGTTTTGTGTTTCTGAGAAAGAACCGATCTTGCTTTAGTTCCAGAAGACAGCAGAGAAGCATTTGATGAAGAGGAACTTGATGAAGCATCCTGACAATAAAGAAACAGCTAAGACAGAACAGAATCAGCAATGTATCTTACCTTCAACTTAAATGCTGACAATAAACAACTAAATCCCAGCGCATCTTGGTGCTTTGCAAGTCACCGAGCACAGTCCCAAGCTCCCACCTAGTAACACACCACAACTCCCTCATAAACCCCAGCAGAGTCGGTTTTCCCCAGGTCTCGCTGCCACACGTCCAAGCCGATCTCACACCTTTTCTGCCTTTCGCTGAGCGATGCCTGAGCTCAGCAGTCTCGGCGCCTTCTTGCTGTCTTTCTTATCAAACTGCAGGTAGCGAGACTGCACGATTCTTCCTCCTGAAAGAGCGGCAAGGAGAGGTCAGCCGGGCCCACCGCGGGGCTTCCCGCCTCAGTTCGGATCCCCACCTCGGCCGGGCAGGGCCGGGCTCCCGCCTCAGGCAGCGCGGGTTCGCCCTCGCCCCACTCTACCTTTTCGCTTAGTTTTAGGCGCTTGTCCGCCCGCCGCCGCGTCGCTGCTCTCCGAGGACATCGTGCCAAGGCAGCGGCGGGCGGGCGAGGGGCCGGGCGGGGATCGCTCCCCCTCAACCCTGAGCCGCCTCGGCCGCCTCAGCCGCCATCGCGTTTGAATCACCGCGCGTGCGCGCGCCGCCAGTGGGGGGAGAGGCGAGGGGTGGCAGCGCGCCCCCTGGCGGCGCGGAGGAATGGGACGAGCCCGAGTCTAAGGACTCCAGCCCGGGAGGCTGCGCTGCCTTTTCAATAAAGCGATAAAGGAGGGTCTGGCAACTCCTGCAGCACGGCTGGCCCTAAAAGTGCTTCTCGCCTCAGGCCTTTGGTGGGACGTAGCTTCAGCTGGTGAAGTCTGTTCTGGGCTACACAGTTCAAGAAAGACAAGGAACTACTGAAGAGGGTCCAGCGGAAGCCACAAAGATGATGAGGAGTCTGGAGCATCTCAGACANGTCCAGCGGAAGCCACAAAGATGATGAGGAGTCGGGAGCATCTCAGACAAGGAGAGACTGTGGGAGCTGAGCCTGGTTAGTCCAGAGAAGAGAAGGCTGGGAGAGGATCCCATCAATCCACACAAATATCTCCAAGACGGGTGCAAAGAGGATGGTGCCACTGCTCAGTCGTGCCCAGTGACAGGACGAGGAGTAATGGGCACAAACTAAAACACAAACACCTCGACATGAGGAAGAACTTCTTTACGCTGAGGGTGGCAGAACACTGGAACAGGCTGCCCAGAGAGGTTGTGGAGTCTCCCTCTCTGGAGACATCTCAAACCCATCCGGACGCCCTCCTGTGTCACCTGCTCCGGGTGACCCCGCTTTGGCAGGGGGCTTGGACTGGGTGATCTCCACAGGTCCTATCCAACCCAAACAACTCTGTGATTCTGTGAACTCAGGCACGCTACCCTGTAATCTCGGGAGCTTCTGTATTGCCCCAGCTCTGACAGACCGAGCACGAGCCACCTCACCACCCCCGCAGCCGGAGCCCTCACAGAGGCGGGCGGCGAACTCCCGCTCCAGCACTGCACCCGGGTTCTTTGGTTTTGACAAGAATCCACCCCCGCTGCCTCAGACAGACAGCCCCCGGCTGCCGCCGCCCAGCTGCGCCGGGAGCCGCGGCGGGGGCG